>JAPYYW010003335.1:0-27367 GCA_030522545.1 Cremastinae sp. A BG-2022a
TCGATTTTATGACGAAATTTGGAATCAGTATGCCAGTGAAAAGTGTCGGGGTAAGACGTGTTAGGTCTCACCGGGTAGTTTGGTACCGAAAAACATTTCGTAGCAATTCGACAAGTTCAATTGAGTGTCAGTTTCAGTGTTATTTTCAATCATACGAAAAGTGAATAGTGTTTCAAATTTATAATACATCGTTTTAAAATACTTTTTAAAAAATGTCGATGCGGATTTATCTTATATTAAAAAAGAGATGAAATCTCTAATGAATTAATTTTGGAATAGAGTGCATTATGCGAATAAGTTGTACGAAGTATGCACCTAGAAAAATAGCAAAATATTAATTGATACATGTAAAAAAGCGGCCGCGTAGCGGTCGCGTTGTCGCTCGTAAATCAATAATTTAATAAATTAAATCAATAAAATAAATAAACTATATAAACTATAATATATAGGGTCTGAACAAGTAAAAAATGTATTTTTAAAAACGATAGAAATGAAAAGGAGATAATTTTGAAAATAAAAATGTTCAAACGAAAAGTTCAATTACCAATATTTGAATACAAAAGGCAACTCGCAACGAGACTTTAAATTAGCGTTTCAAAATACAATACCGTCGTCAATGTCTAGAGGATTCTCGTGATCCTTTTTCAATACCAAAACTCTTATTTTTCTGCATTATATGTAGTTAATATTTTTGACTTCAGACCTCGAGTGATTAAAATTCCTTTCGAAAGGAAATCTGGATCGTTTGAAGAATTACAGACAATCGTTCGTAAGATTATTTTAAACAGGAGAATTAAAAATTGATCAGATAACATGAAAAATATGTATTTTTTTACCGGAAGTCCCATTGCTTCGTTGTGTAGTACATCAACAATTCGAGACCCGCTGTAACTTTAGCTTGGATCCTAACTAAAAATGGCTTTTTTCCTAACAACATCAACAGTGCGTCCAAAAAGTATGCTGGGATCAAGTGAAACAGAAGGACTATTACGTTGTGATAAATTTTGTTCGACGTTAAATTTCCGCCTGGATACCACAAGGGACCTGAAACAAATATTATATTTAAATTATTACAATCTGTTTTAACGTTCACGAGTATCTTATAAAAATATTTATAAAATTTTTTAATGATAATGTAAAAAATTAATTAAGCTCGAATTTGTAGAAATTGGAGAAAAAGAGAAATTCGTATATAAATTTTATTTATAGAAAAAAGGATTAATGTATGAAATAATTTGTAAGAATAGCGAAATATATTGCAAAAAATGAATAAAAATTAATCTACCAGAAAATGGATTTTCTAAGGCGTGCTTTTTTCCAGTTTCGAGGGCATTTTCCCACGTGAGGGGATTTTCGCCGCTCTCGGTGACGTTCATGAAAATTGGTTTGCTAGGATTTTCGAGGCCGACCCTCCAGGCGAGAGCTATTATAGCGTTTATCGCAAGATCGCAGGGTATGAGATCGGCCAAATATTCCTTGTTGCAGAGCATCGTCCTGATAACTCCTTTTCCAGCTCCGATCATCAAACCGGTCGGGCCGTTCATGTTTTCAATCCAGCCCGGAGCAGGCTCTTTGAACGATGCGATCACTGAAAAATTTCGTTATAAATTCATCATTTAAATATTTACTTATAGGTATTAAAAACTAATTATATCTCATATTTTCCACATTTCATATCGATTTCAAAATATACACATCTTAATTTTCGATATTTTATTATATTTTATTTAAATTCTATTTTACTTTTATTTTTATTTATGTAATTAAAATTTTTTATTATGTATCGTTAAATATATTTTTTATGTATATTTTTTTTGTATTTGATTTTTATTGATAAATTAATCATTTATTTATTTATTTTATTTTATTTAGGTATTAAAAACTAATTACTTTTCATATCTTCTACATCTCATGTCGATTACAAAATATACACATCTTTATTTTCGAAATTTTATTCTATTTTATTTAAATTCTATTTTACTTTTGTTTTTATTTAATTTAAATTTTTTTTTGTATCGTTAAATGTTTTTAATATTTTTTTGTATTTGATTTTTGTAGATTTTTATTTTATTTGAGATTCATGTATAAAATATCTTTGAAACTTTTTTTATTTATTTATCGTGAAACTGCATTACATTGGAGCATATCTCGTTAGTTTTTTGTTTTTAATTTATTTTTAGGATTGAAAAATATGTAAATTTATTAAAATTTACCTATGGAAGGACGTGCAACTCCAACTGGCAGGCCGCATCGATTAACGAGATCCTCACTGAGAACTTTACTGAAGGCGTAAGTGTTTGGTTCTTTACCGAGAAGGTCCGGTGTCATTTTTTCTAATAATTCGTCACTCGTTGTTTGTATCATCGACATTACGGTTTCAGGAGATATACTCGAGGGGTAGGCTCTTTCCTCGAGAACGTCCTCGTGACAGTGACAATAAGCCGTTGACACGTGAATGAACGACTGCAGATTTTTCATCTGAAATTCAATGAGATTTTTTCATACATAATAAAATGATTTTTATGAATATTTTGACAATCTTTTAAATTAATTTTTATTTAATAAATTGCCCAATACAATCTTATAAACAGTTAAATTTTAATGTTATTTCTGCTATTATTGTTAAATATAATATAGACAAGATTTTTCTTTTAAGTATAACCAAATAAGACTTTTACTAAAAAAATATGAAGCCAAACTATAAAGAGAATTGTCTAAAATGATATCTATAAATAGATCGAAAAAAATGTAACTAATAAATAATGAAATTATATCAAAAACAAATAATTAATTTAAAAAATTTCAAATAAAAAATAAATTTTACGTATGGATAGAAAACACGCAGCTTGATTTTTCTTTTAAATATAACCAAACAAGATTGTGACTAAAGAAATGTGAAGCCCAATCATAAAAAGAATCGTCAAAAAATGAAATCTATAAATGAATCGAAAAAATTTAAACTAAATAATTAAATTTTATCAAAAACAAATATCCATGTTAAAAACATTTCAAAAAAAAATAAATTTTACGCAAGGACAGAAAACACACAGTTGATTTTTCTTTTAAATACCTATAATCAAGCAAGATTATGACTAAATAAATGTGAAGCCAAATTATGAAGAGAATGGTCAACAAATGAAATATATGAATAGGTCGAAAAAATTTAAACTAAATAATTAAATTTTATCAAGAACAAATAACCAAGTTTAAAATTTTTTTTAAAATAAATAAATTTAACGTATGAATAGAAAACACGCGGTTTGATTTTTCATGAGAAATGAAATAATAATGAATCGTTGAAGGAAGTAAGAATTATGATTCGAGCGGCGTGCAAGGCATTCGCGGTCGGCAGGCCCGAGTATAAAAGTACATATGCAACGTGTACAATCGAGGCCGTTCGCCCAATCTTTTTTTCCGTTCTGTTTGATTTTTTCGAGTTCGAAGGGCAATCGACCGCGTCGTGGAAAATCGAGACTGTCGGATTGTGTTTCCCCCGAACCTGTTCCCAGATCATGCCCTCGGGCAACTTATTCTCGCGAACAAAGAACGCGAGTACGAACTTTCGAGGCTGCGGCTCCGATTATTCCCTACTGCATTATCATTTTATCCACAAAATACATAAATTTTCAATTCCTTCGGCAATATATCGTCCTTTCACGGAAAATAATGTTTCAGAAATAAAAATTAAAAAAATAATAAAAATTCAGTTTAAAAAAATATTTCAAAAATAGAAAAAAGATGTTTATTATATGTATAATTTATAAATATTTGTTTAACAAATATTTACTCTATAAACGTAAATAAAATATCGCAGAAAAAAATTCAGGAACTGATTTAAAAAAAAATTGCTAAAGTAAATAATGACTAAAAAGAATTCGAGTCTGCAGTCCAATTACTTATTATTTCCTACCGTTATTATTTTATCCACAAAATGACAATATGAAATGACAATATACATTTATTTAATCCTATCGATAATGTCGTCCATTCATGAAGAAGAATATTTAAAAAATAATAATAAAAATATTATAAATAATTTTAAAAAATATATAAAAAAAAGATGGTAATTATTTATTTTATAAATATTTACTTTATAATCATAAATAAAATATCGTATGAAAAAATTCAGGAGATGATTTTTGAACAAACTGCTAAAGTAAATAATGACTAAAAAGAATTCGAGTTTTCAGCTCCGATTATTATTCTCGACGATTATTATTTTATCCACAAAATGACAATATATGTATATAAGATAAATCTTCAATCCCATCGATAATATTGTCCATTTACGAAGAAGAATTTAAAAAAAATAAAAATAAAAATATAATTCGCGATAAAAAAGATTTTCTTTTGATTATGATAATGAGCAAAAAATCGAAAAACGTTTATTTCAGCGCGAGTAAAAAAATGATGGGATTTCCAAAATCGCTACTTTGAAAGTGTTTTTTTCTTTCAAAATGGTAAATCAATAATGATCGAGGGCCGAGCTAATGACTAATGAAGAGGGATCCGATCGAGATGGACCTCCAGATACGAAGTGACTAGTCTCGTTCTAGGAATCCAATCTTAAAATTATTCAGAAATTTATTTATAGATGAAACAATATACTTTTTTATTCGTGAGAAAGGAAGTTTTGCGAGTATTTAGTGAATAAGGTATTTTCCAGCCACCTGAAATTCCGAGGAGGATCCGGATTGTTGTTATTATTACATTTAAAATTCAGCCAGGGCGAGGGAACGAGTTTTTTTGCTTCAAATCCCCGATGATGGAAAGAGAAATCTAACTTCGATACAAAAAAATGCCTAGAGTAGAAGATTAATGTCGGACGATTTAAAAATTGGAATAAAAATAAAATAATTTTGCGCGACAATAAAAATGGACTTCGCAAAAAATTAATGAACGTTAAGATGTTTTTAAAAAGATGTTGAATAGATTGAAAAGGCTTGAAAAAGAGATGATTTTGCTCCTGATTAAGATAAACTTTTAAAATTTATTTATTCTAATTTTATACGCACAGTGAAAAAAACATACGTATGTCTAATTTTTATATTTGTTTCATTCAACACTAAACTGAGAACAATATTTTTTTGAAACGATAAATTATGATTTGGAATGTAATTTAGTAACTCCAGTCGAAATGGTATTGAAATAAATAAAAGTTTATTTAATCTGACGAAACAAATGATTAAATTAACTAAATTATAAAATACGTTTGTTCATTTCAACAAATTTTGTTTCTCAGTGAATCTGTTCTGTGTATTTTTATTAATGTAATATGTAATACTATAATTTATTATAATATAATAATAATAATAATATAAATCTATCTAATATGTAATTCTAATCTAATTTCTGTTAATTGTGTGATTAATGAGGGATGCTTTTTACCTGTTTAGCGAGTGAAATAACATTGGCTGTACCACGTGTGTTAAAATTAACTGCAGCCTTTAGCGACAAATCGAACTTGACATTCGCTGCCATGTGAAATATAATTGAAATCTGATTGATCAAAAGCTCGCTCGTCGAGGTCGTCAGGCCGAGACCATCGGCCGTCGTGTCCCCGGATATCACCACCAATTTTTTCAACCTCTCAGGATTATCCTTCCGCAACGCTTTGAAAGGTTCTTGCTGAAAATTCAATATATACATCATTATTTTTTATCACTCTCATTTTAATTTAATTTTTCTATATATTTTATGAATCATATTTTTTCACAATTTACCTTTAAAAAAATGTATATTATTATTTAGGGGAAGGAAGGGAGGCAAAATGGGCCACCTGAAATTTCTAAAACCTAAAAATATTTGGAGGCAAAATGAGGCCCTAAAATTTTTAATGTGCAAAGTGTTTGGGAGTGAAATGGGCTCACTAGATTTTTATAAATCTACAAATATTTTTTTTCGAGCAAAATGGGCTTTTAAAATTTTTGTCAAGTAGAAATGGTATTGAACAGAAAAACAACAAGAAAATTTGATTCACGTTTCTAGAAGGTTCGTTTTGCTCCA
Organism: Cremastinae sp. A BG-2022a; assembly: GCA_030522545.1. NCBI lineage: Eukaryota > Metazoa > Arthropoda > Insecta > Hymenoptera > Ichneumonidae > Cremastinae sp. A BG-2022a. The sequence goes on from JAPYYW010003335.1 coordinate 6,007, forward strand.
AATTTTTATTATTAACCGTTAGTGCATTTTTATACTAAATACATAGCAAAAAATCTTAAAAATATGATACGAGTAAATAAACTCAAGTTATAAAATTTTTTTTGGGGGAGGGGCCCATTTTGCCCCCCCCTTTCCCTATTTTATATGTATATTACCTTTATATTACATTTGTGAAGAATTGGAAGCAATTTTTTATCAAAAAAATAATTTTTGCTTAATAACACTTATTTGGACGTCTGGAAATTGTTAAAAACTTTAAATTTTATTTTTTCAAAGATTTTTCTACATTTTATGAACTATATTATTCTGAAAATAAAAAATAAAGATTAAAAAGAACTTGAATAAACGCTCAGAAATTGAAATGAAAAGTTTTGGGGTGTACAAACTCTCAGTGTGTTTCTTTTGCTTTATACGGAAAGCGTGAATTCCATGTAGAATATTTATAACACACCTGTGTAGACTTGAGAAAAAAATCAGACGAAAATAAAGTTTGAAAAAGTATTTCTTATTTTTTCAAGCTTAAAATTGACTTGTGAAAAAATTTGACAATAAAGTATCTGAGAGAAAAGGAGTAAATAAAATTAGTTACAAAGATGAAAAACATTTTTAAAATAAAGAAAAAAAATTTGAACGTCACATAAATGTACACAATTTTGATACTGCTCACATCCTTCAATGAGAAGCATACGTATTTTTTTTTCTTATCAAAAATGTTATTTTTACATTGCGAACTCTGAGCCAGACCAAAATAACGAATTTATTCAGATTTTATATCATTTACCAGACAGTTCTTAAGCATCTCGATGCACGCAATTTTTTTTCATCATAATTTTTTTTAAGTTGTAATTTCTGGTCAGAGTTCATTTGTAATGGGGAAACGAATACAATTTCAAATATTTTCGAATCCATTTGGGAAAAAACCGGTTTATGATATAATTGTTTTGTCATGCAAAGCGCACGAGTGACATTACGTCTTTATCGAAGCGTTTCCAAGATCTTTGCCGACTATTTTAATAATATCTTATTTACTCTAATTTATACGAAGGACACAGACCGGATCAAATTCTTTCTCACATATTTCCATAATGGAGCAAATATATTTTTCCACCATTATTATATTTTTCATATGATATGAAACTGAATATTGAATGATACGAGAGAATAAATATATTATTTCCTTTGAGAAATATTTTCTTCCTTTCTATGATTGTTTTTGCTGAATAATAAGTTGAAATAAAAAATTTAAAAAAAAATGTATTTTATTTCTAGACGAACGAAAATCTAAGTTTGAAAATTTTTTACAATGTTCTATCTCAGTTAATTTTTTGCCACCCATTCATTGAATTTTCAATGATTTTTGAAAGGAAAAAAAAATTTATTGATATTCCCAAAGCGTTTATCTAGTAACTATACACAAATTATTGACACATTTTCAAACGAAAAAGCTTTATGCAATATTCGAGAAAACTTTTCGTACAAAATAACGTAAAACAAAAAAAAAGAGTTTTTTTTACTTCGAAACAATAGATGTGAAGAATAAAATTAAAGTGAATTGGTGCAATAATTTAAACTCGATTCACTCATGAATTCGTAATCGAACGGTATTCCCGCGATGCAAATGACTGATTCGTGACAAATCGATCGTTTTGCGATAATAAATTATTCACCATTATTCACCGAGTTGGAGGGAGGGAGGAGGGGAAATAATGCCGATCGAACTTTTGACTTTCTTGAATTATATAAAATCGCCTGGCATCGAATGCATCAATTACACTTTTTTCTTCGTTTTTTTTTGCTCTCATTTTCCGAAGGAACGATCGTACAGGATATCGTGCTCGAAATTATACGAATTAGTGCCATCAACCGAGCAAACTATGTCCTTCCGCCATCGAATTTTACTCCGAATCAACATTTTTTACTCTATAAAATTATATTCAACGATTTGCTTCTAAAATTTAATTCAAAAAAACAATTTTAAACGATCGATAATCGACGTAAAATTTTTTTTACAACTCAAATTTTGTATTCTCACGCGAGGAAAGATTTTTGGTTAATAATCATGGAAATGCCTTTCAAATTAAGTTCAACATTTTTTTTACAACTTTTCATAAAATTGAAGTTAAATCATTAATAAAATAATTAATCGAATTAATAAAATTTTAGATTTTTGGATGTTAAGGCTTATCGAGGTTATTCAATATATTCTAATTAGTAATATTCAAACTCTAATATAATTGTTTTATGGCGAACATTAAGAAAACCTTGCTGCGTACTGCTTTTATATGTATACATTAGCTTCAGCTTAGATTGTATCGTTAATAATTTTAGTGCAAAAGACCCACTTGTGCCCTCTAATTTACATGTTTATGAAATGACTATAATAAATATAGCATAAAACGTTTTTACAAAGGGCCACTTTAATACAAAACAATTTCTTTTTGAAAATAAATTTTTATGAAAAAAATTCTACTTATTTTGAGAAAAAAACATTTATTTGAAAGAAATCAATTTTTATAGTGAAAATTTATAAATTTTGTTTGATAAGAAAGAATGAACTATGATTTAAAAAATTATATTTTTATCCGGAAAAATTTAATTCCTATAAAAATTATTTGTGATTCATTGGATCCGGATAACATACACTATGTATGTATAAAATGTCAAACGTAAAAACGTAACAAGCATACAAAAAAAGAAAAATAATAACTTTTCCATTTATATATTAGTGAGATTATCGAAAATATCTTTAAAAATTCGTAAATTTCAATCCACTTTTATAATTTTCCATAAAGAACTCACTGAGAAAAAAATTTATCAAATATCATTTGACTTTTAGTTATTTCAACAATAATTTATTTCATTGAGTCGAATAAATGTTTTGTTTATTAAAAAAAAAAAATTGGTTGAACGATCAAAATTACAGTCAACAAAATACATTCGTTTATCCCAAAAAATATTTTTCTCACAATCAGTACAGCGATATCTTTTTTTAAATGCAAAAAGCCACTTTCAAATTCGCTAAATTAAAAAAAAATTGAGGGGGTTGAGAGGATTGCTAACTAATCAAAGTTTCGTTCGATAGAACGAGGAAATTTGATCCTTCGTTTGGCTGGAATGACCGGAACCGTGTCAAGGCGAATCGTCCGTGACTTTCTCAAATTCATGAACCACTTCGTAATAACGTTACGCGTTTCATCGGCATAATTTTCTAACACGCGCGAGACTGCGGCTGAGAGATAAAATGAAGGAAAGACGAAAAAAATGCGTCAACCACGCGACTCGTCGCTGAATTGCGAAATCCTTAAGAATTATATAAAAAGATATTAATTATTACAAAGTGGCGGAGCACACACGTTAGTTTTTCTCGAATACATAATTACACCGGTTCGTGATTATTATCACGGTCCGAACCTTCAAAAATTGTGAAATAGCCGAAAAAGAGAAAGTGTAAACACATCATCTCAAATACATTTTCCATCTCGCAAACACACTTTTTCGATAAAACGTACATTTTTTTTAAATCACTACTTAGCACTGAAAAAAGAACTTCTTTTCATTTTTTATGCAGAAAGAACATAATTTTTAACGATCGTTCCTTATCAATATTTACATTAAAGATGTATGAGCGATATTTTTTAAAATATGAGAATTTTATACATTTTTGGTATGAAAAAATTGTGTGTCTAATTTGAAATCGTTTTTCTGAACGATTTAAGGTAGTTCTCTTAATACAGTCAAATAAAAAATATTCACCTCGGTTCTTCTGACGTTAAAAGTGATTTGCAAGATTAAGTTCATTAAGAAAAGTTGTTGCAAATTCACTAAAGAACTAAATATTAGAAATTTAAGTTTATCCAAGATCAGAATACTTGCTACATGATTTGAAAAAAATTTATGTCAGATTTTTTGGAAAAACTAAACAAAGTTTCTTTGATGTTGTATAAAAATCTGTGCAAAATTTCAAGAAGTTTCACCATCTAGAAGTCAAAATATCAAAGGTTGAACATCATAACATTTAACACGTGCTCTTATGAGAGAGTATGAAAAATTGTGATTTTTAACAATAAAAACCTTTTAAAATTTGATCTATATCCAAGAAGATTTGTGTAAGTTTTCAAGAAAATTTGTCGAAATTCATGTTTAATTTTTCTTTTTTTTTAAGTTATTAAACTCCAAAATTGCTGAGATTCAACATTTGCTTCTTATGGAGAATAATTCATAAATTCATACTGAATACAAATTAAAAAATATGAGATTCTTGTGAATTTTTTTTACATATTCGTAGCAGTGTTCATTTTGTATATGGACATCAGTAATTTCAAAGTTTTTTACTAACATTTTTTTTATTTAACTGTTTAAACAATAAGAAATGTCTAAATTGTTTTTAAAATATGCTCAAGTAGCCAAATAGTCAAACTAAGACTAAAAAAAATTGTCAACTTTTTAGCTAAAGTTAGAGACTGGGTTTTACCAATTTAACGACAAGAATTTACTTTTTAAATAATTTTTTCGAGTGTTAGTTTTTTTTTTACACGAGATTTTATATAATTTTTTAATTTTTTACTTTCTTTTGCATAAAAGTATATTTTTTATGAATGAATGTGTAACACATGTATTCGTGCAGAATGCATGAATGAAGAAAATAAGTATGTTCATTTTGACATAAATGAAAAGAAAAAAAAAGATAAACGGATGCAATTGGCGATAAAATGGAAATAAAACCTTATAATAATCGGGTCGACAACGTATTCACGGCGAATGAAAAATATCTCTACGATATATCTACGTCGCGGATTGGCATTTTCACCGGAGTCCTGTAGTAATTTTTTGATTAATGGACTATTGCACCAGTGGTGACGTATGATCGTATGGAAAAGTCAACCGTTTCGCAACTTTGCGTCTTTCATCTCGCATTGTTTCAACACGTGAAGTTGTACGACTTTAGATCGTTGAGAGGAATTCTTTGCGGAAAATGAATCGTCCTGGTGCTAACCGCGTCGACAGTGAAACAAAAAAAAATCGAAAAAAAATTCTTCGAATTGTTTAAAAAATTTTTCCAATTGTCGTGCTACGAAGAAATATTTTTCAAAATTTTTTAGAGAATATTTGAAAGCATCTCACGAAAAATTCCAATATAGAAGAACTAAAACCCAATTTTTTAAATATTGTTATTAAACATTAAAAATTTTTTAAATATTATTTACTTTTAAATATTTTTTAAATATTGTTCAAAACGTTTATCAAAATGTTTAATTGAAAAACTAAATTTGTTACGATCAGCATTAATTGAACTCTTTTTAAAGATTTTTAAGCAAATTTTTAAAATATTTTCTGTATAAGCGATCATTTGAATATTGAAATTGAGCAATAATTTGCACAACCGATTAGCCTTTACTCGGAAATCGATTTTTCCTTAGGAAAAAAAAGAGAAATCAGCTCCGATCTTTTTAAATATTTTTAAGCAAATTAAAAAAAAATTTTTAAGCAAATTTTTAAAATATTTTTAAGCTTTAAAATAATATTTTGAAAAAATTTCGTGGTAAAAAAATATTTTCTTTCGAGCGATTACTGAAAATATTGTTGAAAATATTTATCAAAATGTTTAATCGATAAACAAAGTTTATTACGATCAGCATTCTATTCTGTTTAAGCGATCATTTAGAAGAATATTGAAATTGAGCAATAATTTGCACAACCGATCACCTTGATTCGGAAATCGATTTTTCCTTAGGAAAGATCGGAGAAATCAGCTCTGAGAAATAACGACAAAGATTGTTGTCGGAAATGAGGTATGTCACTGAATTAATTTGTGGTTAATTTTTTGCAGCGTTCGCAATATCATTGAAATCGCTCAAATAGTTGCCCGATCCATCAATTATTAATAACGAGTTATCGTTGTTACAGTCATTACCAGAAAACGTTTCTCGCGTCATTATTCCAGGGAAGAATCATCTCGGATGAATTTTAAAAATGTCGAAGCTTTAATTGAAATTATTTTGTCACATTTCTCATTTCGTAAAATTAATTGTCATCATGATAATATGCATAAAAATGGGAATTCCAGTAGCGATTTCTCAGAGGCTCATTAGTATTGCATGAAAATCAATGTAAAACCGAAGTAAATTAAATCCGAGTACAATAAATCGTTTAGATCTTTATCTTTGACAAGCGAAAATTAATTCTCACGTGATTCGCACGTTTCGCAAAATTTCGTGATTTTCAATTACGAAAAGCTCCCATGTGAAACGAGCGTTTGTCCTCTTTGTATATTTTTTATTTATTTTCCACGACAATTATTTTGAAATGTTAATCTCTTATTTAATTTGAATTTAAAATGACTTTCCTTTAATTTCAAGGACATTTTTTACTTTGAATAATTTTTTTCAATTTAAATAATGCTTTTTTCAATAGTTAATTATTTTTAAGTCAAAGTTTCAAGTTCATTGAAAGTTTTTCAGTTGAAAATATAACGAGATAATATTACCTGTATGATAGAATTGAGCCTCGCCTTCGGGTCAACACCTTTTTTTTCTCTCACGAGCAAATAAATTTTTCCAACATCCGGGCAGCTCGTCAGCAATTTCGAGAGCAAAACTTTGCCCATAAAGCCCGTCGAACCGGTAACGAGAACATTTTTGTCTCGAAACCATTCTGATATCGATGGAGTTTGTTCCATTATTTTTTCAACTTCTGCAATAATTATTTTACATTTAAAATACTATTTAAAAAAATGAAAAACTTTAAAATTGTATATTTTTTAAGGGTAAACGAAAAAGAAAATTAGTTAATTTTTCAATTAGAAATTTATGATCAAGATGTAGAATTTTTTAATTTCTAGAACCATACATTTTTTTACACGTAAATTTAATTCCTAGGAGATAAAAACCCATGACCACTTTATCTCACGAAGTGAGTCAGCAACAAGGAAAAATAGGTCGTTACCGAAATTTAAGAATTTAATTGATTCATTGTACTTCCCATGTTTTCACCATGAAATAATATATTCAAGAGTCTATTTTTAATATCGTTACGAATTGAAAAAAAATGAATAATCACTTTGTGAACAACGCGAGGAATAAACGTTTCAAAAAAAATAAGTAACTCATGTAATTTGAGCTGTTATTCAATATAATTAATATTCCGTTTTTAAAATTATGTTTCCTCTTTTGCAGTATACAAAAATATGTAGAAATGAATATCTCTAAAAAAATTGCAAACTAGACTAATTTCATTTTTTATCGAAAAATGTTCAAAAAAACTCTTTAACATGTTTTCACTTTGTCAAAAAACGTGATAGTTTGAGTAAAACGTTCGAAACGATGTAAATTAGATTTAAATAAAAAATTATTTGAGAATGTTTGAAAACTTATAACGTCGTAAACAAATTTTCAAATATTTGAACACAGAAAAATGCTAGCACTCGAAGCAACATCCGAACACTTAAAAATTAGCTAAACACTAAAAAATTGGTTTCGAACAGAAAATTCTCTGAGAATGCTTAAAAATTTATTCTCTTTTGGAAGAATTGTTTTTTCAAACGTTTACTCATGTAATTTGAACTGGTATTTAATATGAATAATTTTCCTTTTTTATTATAATTCCTTTACTAGAATATTCAAAAACGTGTCAAAATGAATATCTTTTTAAAAAATCACAAACTGGACCAGTATCATTTTTTATCCAAAAATGTTCAAAAGAATTCTCTAACATGTTTTCACTTAATAAAAAAACCTGATGGTTTGAGTTCGATAAGTTCGAAACGAAGTTAAGAAAGACTATTAAATTGCCTTCAAATAAAAATTTTTTGAGAATGTTTGGAAACTTATAAATCCGTAAAAAAAATTTTCAAATTTTGAAAACATGAAAATGCTAAAGCTCAACACTCGAATACTTAAAAATGAGCTTAACACTCAAAAATTGGTTTCGAATAGAAAATTCTCTGAGAATCGTTATAAAAATGAATATACTCATCTTTGAGAAAATTATTTTTTCAAACATTGCGCATGTAAAAGATGCAGTAAATAAATAATAAATGAGTGAAAAAATAGCACGTAAAATTACCTTTTTTTCGTAAATATCCAAAAGAGTTCGATGAAATTTGAAAATTTCGTACGAGAGCGCGACTCGGATAAAGGCCGAGGGTGGAGTTTCGACGAGGAGCGAAAAATCGATAGAGACGAGGAAGGATCGCGCGCGCGATATCGTCCGCCGAAACACTGACTCGAGATCGGTCGTAGACACGAGGTCTCCCCGTTTATGACGTTCCTTTTTGTACTCGCCGAATTGGTAATCCCCCATTGTAACTTGCCAAGGTCTTCGATCGCGAGAGCGAAAGAGGGAGGTGGGCAATCGAGTCGAGACGACGAACGCGATTGGCGAGAGCACGCACGAGACTCGAAACCATTTCGATTTTCGATCAATTTCCAAAAAAAAAATAGACAATTTTTCGTTTTTTTTTCTTTTTTCCTTTTTTTTTAATGAAAAAATTGATTTTCTCATTTCTGCGAATCCAGTCTCATTACGATTTCTTCTAGCCCATTGTTTTGCAGTCTTCGATTTTTTTGGTTCCTCAAAATCGTCAAATTCTCCGGTGCATCCTCGTCTGCTCCACGATCCAGGAAACTTTGGCTCCAAAACGCCTTCGACTCCTTTTTTGTCACCTGCGAACAAGTTTCCACGAGAAATTAACTTTTTTTTTCTCGCGTGACCAACTAATCGTCACGCAGCTCGATTATGATACATCTGTGCACTTTTTTTTAAATTTAATTCAGAATCGGTAATTCGCAATTGTGATGCTCACTTTTTGCTTGTATATTTATCTGTACATTTTGAAAATGATTTTATAGAAATTTGAGGTACTACATACATGACAGTAAGATTAAAAAAAATTTCTGCTTTTTTCCGTATCGTATGGTTTTACAGCTTGAGGTAGTTGTATCGTTTTATCGTTTTCTTATGAATTCATTGAAAATTTGCACAAATCTTCTTTGATATGGTATACATACGTGTATCAAATTTTAAGAGGTTTCACCACGTAGAAATTGAGATATTTATTGTTAAAAACTTCAATTTTTGGTGCTCTCCCATAAGAGCCCGTGTTGAATATTGCGATTTTTAATCTTAAGGGGTTTCGATAGTTTTAACGAAATAATTAAAATTCGTTCAAATTTGGAGAGGATATTCTTTCGTATGAAATGCGTAAACACGAATTTTTTCAGAATTTTCGTCTAATTATTTTCCGAACAATTGAACCATGAAATATCATGTTTTAGATAATATAAATATACTTTCCGTGTATAAGAATGTAATTTCAACCTTGATTACTCGAAAACAACGTAGACGATTTTTTTTCTGAATTTATATAAATTTGTTTAGTGGCAAAGAACGTTCTTTCAAATTTTCATCGTGTTCTTACCAAAGCTATCGAAACCCCTTAAATATCTTCAATTCTAGATGGTGAATATTCTTAAAATTTAGTAGAGCTCTATATTATACTTCAAAGAAGCTTCCTCTAGTTTTTAAAAAAATTGGTAAGATTTTTTTTGTAATTTTTATACGTATATAGCAAGTACAGGTCACCTTGGATGACCTTCAATTTTGAATGTTGTTCTTGAAACTATCTGCAATAACTTTTCTTAATAAACTTAAGCTAAAAAATGACATGGTAAGGAGATAAATTGAGATAAAAAATTTTGATTTAAATGTACCGATAGAACTACCTTAAAGATGTTAGAAAAAGTGGTTACTAATTGATTCAAGAACAATAATATTCCAAATTCGAGGTGATCCAAGATGATCTGTACTTGATACGTATGTATGAAAATTATTTAAAAAATTATTTTAGTACTTTTTTTAAAAAAACTAATTGGATGTTCTATGGAGTACTATAAAAAGCTGTACTAAATTTCAAGAAGTTTTACTTCTGAGAAGTCAAGATATTTAGAGTTGAAGATCGCAATATTTAACACGTGCTCTTATGAGAGAGTGAAAAAAATTGTGATTTTGGATAATGAATGTCTCGAATTCTATATTAATAAACTTCTTAAAATTTAATACACATATGCACATAAGATAGTTCATGCAAAATTTTAAAAAATTTCTAAAAAAATCGTTTCGTGCATCTACCATCATAATTCTTTATATTTATATTTAATTCTCATTACATGGCATTGTACATGGGATCAAAGATAATTTATATAAAATTGTAACAAATTCCTAAAAAAATCGTTTCGTGGATCTACCATCAAAATCTTAATTTATTAGTTCTTCATATTTATATTTAATTCTCAACAAATGGCATTGCACATGGCATCAAAAATAATTTATGCAAAATTTTAACAAATTCCTAAAAAAATCGATTTCGTGGATCTACCATCTTAATTTATTAGTTTTTTACATTTATATTTAATTCTCATTACAATGTATTATTTTTATTTAATAATTTAATATTTGATGACAAGGAGAATAAATTCTATAACTTTAAATTACTAATTTAGAAACCTTATTATTTGATAGTATTTCAATAATGACGTTAATATAAGAATAATTTTTTTAATCGCATTTTTTCATGAATCTTTAATGTGAAGTTCTGAATAATGATCGTTGTTGTGACGTATTTTATGGAGGCAACACAGAAACGCGAAAGTCATTTAAAAAATAACTAATTTATTGAAAAAAAAACATGTTCATTGTATAAATAAATGCTTATTAACTCGTTTATGGTAATTAAAAAGTTGCAAGTTGAAAAAAAACGCTTCTCAAACCAAATGTTCGAGAAGAAGATGAAGATCTGAGATTTGTAGAAAAATTTTCTATTCATTCCACTTTATCTCATCAAAAAGATCGGTATAAGAGATTTCTACTTTTTTAAAAAAATATTTGCACATTTTTTTATTGGTGAACAAAGTGGGAGGTATGGATTTATATGCAGTTCTGAATTATTAACAGTGCTGTTATAAGTGTTATTAAAATCAATTATTGTATAAATATATTTTATAGAGCATATAAAACGGTGCAATGAAAAAAATTTTATAGGTCATCGACCATTTGAATCAGAAATTTTATTCATAAATATTTAATTTCATCACGAGGCTTCATGGTGGAATCCTTAAAATGTTTCTTTGATCGAGTGAAAAAAATTGACTATTAGACAGCTAACAAATCAATGAACAATATGGAGTCTTAAAATAAGTATTGTATATTTAACTATTTATTTTTTAATGCCTCATCGTTTACTAAGAACCCACACATTTTTTTTATTACTGAAATTATTTAAGTATATTAAGTAAACAATAATAAGAATTTTTTTCTCAAAGATTGGCAATTGACTATATTGGGTAGCAGTAAGACTCTCGTACAAAATCTTAATAATTGTACGATAATACTACCTTGCAGTATCTTACATGTTAAAAAATATATTTTCAATGAAATATTTTCGTAATTATATTTTTAATGAATCGGGTATCACTTGATCTGCTGATGAAATTCTAAATACAATATTTTTCAACAGATTTTCATTTACTGGATGACTATTTCTAAATAAAAGTTGCATTAAAATCGTTTGGAGTAAAGTCTAAATTGTACAAAGCTTTACCATCTAAAATTTTTGAAAATAATTCTTCGAACATTATATGGTATTGAATTCTTTAAATTTTGCATAAAATTGATTATGGTGCTGAAGATTTATTCAAATTTTCAGGAAATTTCATTTTAAACAAAATTTCAAACAATTTTACACTTGGTTAACATGTACTATCAAACTTTTGAATAATGTGAGATATTAATTTTTTAAGGATGTTGTGTTTAATATTGAACACATTTAAAATTGAAAATTTTTGGAAATTTTATATAATGTTGAGTAACACCTTTAAAAGGTTGTGTAAAAATTTCACGACGATTAGGAAGCTCCTCATTGAGATATTAATAGTTAAAAATGGCTATTTTTTGTACCTTTCCATAAAAACACATGTTAAAAATTGCAATTTTGTATAATAAATATTTCAGTAACGAGCTTCCTAATTTAAGTGAAATATTTCACTGAACTTTGTATGACGTTAAAGAAGCTTCATCTAATCTTGCAAAAAAATGTCATCATTTTTTTTGTGCAATCACATAGAGAGTAGACCTCATTGGATGATTTTGAATTTCAAATGGTTTTCTTCATTGATTTGGAGCAACTTTTCTTAAAAAATGTTTACTCTCAAACTTCTTCGTATGGGAGAAAAATATTGAATTTTTGATTTTTTGCTCTACGAACTCCAAATCTTTAATTTGCAACTTTGGGTTTTTGGGAAAAGTTAAAAATCATCAGGTTTTTCAATAAATATCTTCATTCCTAAATGGTGTAGTTTCACACACGTTATGAATCTAACTTCTATACCTTAAATTTACGTGAAGAGGAATTTTCCGGTAAATTTTGTAATAAAGAAATAATTATTCAAGATTGAAAAGTAAAATGTACTAGAAACCACTTTATTATTCGTAAGTATTGCATACCACCTAAGAATAAAACATACATGTAACACAAACAAAAAAATTCGACAGACGTTGATAGGAATTATTGAGTTATTGACAAGATGCGTGAAAAATTAATAAATTGAAATAGTGTGAAATAAATATGAAAGTAAATTGAATTTTATGGCAATTTTCCGATCACTCGTTATCAATTCTATGCTAATTACCTCGGTCGAGGCTCAGCATAGATAACCAACGATAAACTAATTAATAAACGTAACTGCGAATCCCATTTTTAAAGTTATGTACCCGAAATTATTAAAAAAAAGAACATCGATAAATGTCCCAACGTTTGTACTTGAGGAGACGAACATGTCAACGGTGACAAAAATGCGATTAAAAATACTCAATTTGGTACGATGGATAATATTCGATCGAAGGAGAAACGAAGTTCTCTTTTTTTTCTCCATCTTTCGATACGATCATGAGCATCGAAACGTGGCGTTTTAAGATTGTATTTCGGACGCCAGAACTTATTATGTTTCTTTTAATAAATAATGTGAAGCTTCGCTCTTATTTTCTGCATGTTTCTCAGTCGCCTTAGAGCTGGCTGAATAATATGTAGACGATTGGCACGATCATTCCCGTGCTCGTCCAGGTAGCACCCAGAAGAGTTTTAAACAGCCACCAGACGGTGCCAAGAAGCAGCGCTTGGAGTCCAAGGTGAGCCCACATAAGCCTGAAAATTATAAGATAAGTATTTTGAAAAGATCCAGAAACAAACCGAGAAATTTTACATCAAATATTAACAAGTAAACTTATGATTTTTCTGATTTTGATTTTTTCCATTCATTTACGTCATATAGTATTGATTCTTTGTATTTTTGTCATTTTTTAAAATGTGATATTCTAAACTTGTAATATTAATTAAATCAGCGTTATTATTAAACGTTCACTTCATCTGACGAAAATTATAAGATAAGTATTTTGAAAAGATCCAGAAACAAATCGAGAAATTTTACAACAAATATTAACAAGTAAAATTATGATTTTTCTTATTTCGATTTTTTCCATTCATTTACGTCATATAGTATTCATTTTTTGTATTTTTGTTATTTTTTTAAACGTGATATTCTAAATTTGTAATATTAATTAAGTCAGCGTTATTATTAAAAGCTTACATATTGTCTTTGGCTTTGGCTTTGCTGAGATTCTTGAGTGGCTCCTTGCTCAGGTACTGTCGAACTCCCTTGGTAAGATCGGCGAAATACTCTTCCCAGACGAGAGATCGAACGTCGAGGGGATAAATTTGTTTGTCTTCGGATGAAAGAGATTCGTGAAGCTCCAACATGCGAGGATTATGGAACTTCCATTCCGTGAAGATGAATTTTTCCAAACGATCCAGAGACTTGTTGACGTTGGTGTGAAGACGAACAAGACTTTGAAATAACGAGAAAACATGTCAATATTTTAAATCTGATTCAAGTATTGTATTATCGTATGAGAAAAAAAAACGATTATACTTTGATTATTAAAAAGTTTGTCAAAAATCTAATTATTTTGAACTATAATTTGTTCTTAAAAAATATTGATTAATAATTCATCGTTATAAAGTATAAATTGAATGATCGAGTAATCATAAAAAGTTCAAAGTTGATAAAAATTTTGAATAATTTTGAGAATAAAATCTTTGAACTTAAAAAATAGCTCACATCGGTCGACCACCACCTAGTCGCGTCAGCGTGTCCAAAAAGTAAGCTGGAATCATGTGCACGAAAAATGCAGATATTTTGTACATGAATACTGAAGGTAAAAGCTTGAGATACGGGTACCAAACGGCACCCATTAGTGGATACTGATGCAAGTGATTGTTTATCTTGTCTTCGACCTTGATCCATCTGAAAGGATTGCACGTTCCCGAGGTGCAATGATAAACCTTGATACAGGGACCTCTGAAAAAAAAATCAAGACCCACTTTTTATTTTCATTTTCTTTTACTTTTAATTTTCTCAATCACCAGTAAAAAAATATTTGAATTAATTCCCGATGATAAAAACTTTGTAAAAAAATGTTCTGTTTTCTTTTTTTCGTAATTCTCTCTCTTTCTCTCCTGTTATTTATGCTTGATCGGCTAAATTTAAAAATAATGGCATACAAGTTTGTAAACTCAGCCTGACATGACAAGAATTTGCAGATTGTTGACGTTTCGACGTCGGACTTGATGAACAAGACAAATTAAAAATTAGCTCACGTTTCGGTTCCGACGGTGTATGCGGCAACTATTAACGCGTTTACGACGGTATCAACGGGAATGTAATCATAAACAAGTTCTTTTCCGACTGGTAAACGACGTACGATGCCTCTGCTCGCGCCCATCAAAAATCCTTGTGGCCCATTTTTTGATATGGTCCAACCAGGAGATGGCTCTTTCCAGGCTCCAGTAACTGTTTAAAAAAAAAACATCAGTGATCATGATTAATATGAACAATTATTTTGGCGAGAATAATTAAAAACGTCTCTTTTAATGAGAAAAAAACTTACTCATGGAAGGTCTGACGATTGCGGATCTAAGATTTGCATTGACTATCTCGTGCTCAGCCAGATGCTTGGTGAATGTATAAGAATTAGGATGATCCTTGATAATCTTTAGGCACTCTTCTTCCAGAGCTTTCTCATCCATTACCTCAACTTTTTTCAGAAGCTCCTCAACATTCGCAGGTGCCGGATAAATCTGTTCTTTGACTTCCGTCAGGAAGGAGTTGACATACGCACTGGACACATGTACCAAGGCCTAAAAAATTATTCATTTTGGTATACTAATTTTTTGTGTTTCAACGTTATTATGAAAATACGATTTGAATTTATTAAGGAGGTATCAGCCATACTTACTTAGTCAAATGACATACTATTTGGGTCATTTTTAAATGAGGCATAAAAATATGACTTCTAAGATTGTATAAATCTTTGTTACCACATATGTATACTAATTTCAGAATTTAAAATATTGATGTTACATAAATAGTTAAAAAGGGATTTTTATTTTTAGTATATAATTTGACTTGGATTTGCTTACGTACAAGTATCATATTTGATATTATCATTAAATGATTCAATGAAAAGTTTAATGACTATATATTTTTATAGTAAATAATTAAACCATACATGCTAATGAACATGTGAGACATTGAGATATTTTAGATTATTTGAACGTTCACTCTAAATATAAATTTTTTTCAATAAAAAAGCGCATGCTAACGGTTTTTCATAAGACTTTGGCTTACATCGAAAATACTTTGTTGGGATAATTTTTGCTTATTTTATCAGTAATCCTACTTAAAATTTAGCCATCGAAAATCTGGATTAATAAACTATATTGTAAAAAAAATTCAATAGCAACAATTCATTTTCATACTTTTGTATTAACGAATTTAATTTAATGTAAGATTTAAGGAGATATTAACCTCCTTAAATTAAATCTTGGTTCAATAGTTTTCAAAATATTTACACATTATTTTTATGTTGAAAAAAAATGTTACCTTCAAGTCCCTGATTTCTTGGCAGAGCTGGGCGACTCTTCGAGTCCCCAGCAAATTTATTTCCACCGCATTTTTCAGAGTTCCGTCAAAGTCGAGAGTAGCCGCAGAGTGGAAGACTACCTGGACTTGTTCCACCAGGGTGAGCCTGTCCGTCGCCGAGAGTCCAAGATTATCCTGGCCTACGTCACCAGCGATGGCGATCAATTTTTTGAAGGAATCTTTGCCCTTCTCTTCTATCAGTCTTGAAAATATCTGCACCCCAGAAATTGCGGACATGAAAAAAAAAAAAAGGAAAACAATTGAGCTAAAATTTACAAAGATTAGGAAAAAAATGTTTATGATTTTCATCTACGCAAAGAAAATTTAGTTTATTATGTGATATATAATTTCGTTTACTATGTAAATAATTTTATTTATATAGTAAACAAAATATTTACTACGTAAACAAAATACATTTGTACATTTGTAAATTTTGTGTATTGTTTACCATGTAAACAAAATCAGACAATGGCGACTGAACAAATTTTTAAGTACTTTTCTCGAAAAATAAGTAAATAATAAGTTACCTCGTTATTTATGATTTCTTCTAGCCTCTGTGCAACATCCTTGCCCTTTTTGGGTCGGAGGAGGAGGTAAATATTTTTAATATCGGGACAGCATCTGAGTAATTTGTCGATGAGACAGATGCCGAGGAAACCGGTACCACCAGTTATAAAGACGTTCTTGTCACGAAAGAATTCGGTTACGTTCGATGCCATGTTTACAATTTTCTTACTGACGAACAAAAAATCAAGCTGTCGTTCTTCTTCTTCTCGAAAAAGTCTTTTTTTTTCCTGGTACGAAGGTACAGCTTCTTGGGGATCACGAGGAAATCGTAACGGACCCGGCTACTGCGCTCGGATCGTGTCCCGACGCGCGATTTTAGAAAGTTAATATTGGTCAAAGTTTCCGTGGAGAAGGAAACGGCGATATGAAAGAGAAGGCGACGATCGTGTACGAATCAGGAAGAATAATTTTCGAACGACCACCGGACAACGGCAGAAACTCGACTGAACGAATCTTTGGACGTTTCGTGAAACGTGCGATCGACGCTCGCCGAAAGAAATGAGAACGCGCGAGGAACGCGCGACGAGCGAGCGAGCGAGAAAGTCGCCACGATTGCTGAGCCTGCCTTTTATACGAGCAGTGATTCTCAACCGAGCAACCGCCTTCCGCAAACAATTCCGAAGTACGCAATTGAAAAAAACAAACAAATCGATTCTCGCACATTTCGTTTACGATTTTATCTAATATTTTTGAAAAAAAAAATGTATGAAGAACGCATCGTAACGAAATTTTGATGAATTTTTGAAGCTCGAAATTAAAAAAAAATTAGTATGCAGTGTGCGCCAATCATGAAGAATTTAAATTATTGAAAAAATTAAAAGTTTGTGACAAGGAATATTATGGGATAATAATCCACTATGAAGAGTATTAAAAGTGATTAGATTTTAAAGATTGCACGATCGAATGCAGACTTCCAGTGAAAAACAAAGTTTTGCTTGAGAATTCCTTCTTTGTCGATCGAGCGCAATTACGCGTTGTTTTTTTTTCATCTTCGTGTGTACGTTCCCCTTTAGCAAAAAAAATGTCAATTTTCATAATAGAGGACACGACAATTTGAGTGATCATCGCAAAATGCCGCTAGGATACATTGTAACTAATTGCACGGATTACAATAAAAAGTGACAGAAAAGTGCCGCTCGGCCAGTGTCTCTCAATAGTCCAGTAAAACTAGCCTTTTTTTAGTAAAAATCGCGAGGACACTTTTCCTTTTGACAGTATGTTTCTGTATCCTCTGAAGAACAGAAATCCAAGTTTGAGGGAGTTTTTAGCAATTATATTTTAGCCGCCATATTGAAATTTGTATTTACGCAAATATCTCGAAAACCGTTGATCGCACGTAAAAAATGTATTGAACCTTTTTTGTAGAAAATTAAATTTCCTACTTTTTTTTCTATACAACGTTTTTTTTCTGAAATGTATATTTCGAAAGTTATAAATAAAAGTATGTAAAAAAAAATTTATTAGGTAAATTTCTCTGAAATAATAAGTTTTATTAGCAAATAATTATAGTAAATAATGCTCCCGATACAATTGTCAGCAACTTTTGTTTGAAACTTTTTTTCGCAAAACGAATAGTATACGAGAAAAATATACATTAATAATTACGTGACAATATATTTGCATATATACAAATTTCAATATGGCGCCTAAAATAATGACGCGCAAGTCTATCAAACTTGGATTTCACTTTGGGGATAAAGAATTTATTGCCAAAAGGACAATTTTCTGTCAATGCAAAAAGTCATTTTACGCCAGTTTATTTGCCTATACCTCTGTAGTCAAGAGAGTATATTTTTACGATAACATTCATTGACGTTTTTATCGTACCATATGTATTTTACGAAAAAAAGTTTTAAACAAAAGTTGTTGAAAATCGTGTCCGGAACATTTTTTACTACAATTATTTGCTAATAAAACTTATTATTTCAGAGAAATTTACCTAATAAATTTTTTTTAACATACTTTTGTTTATAACTTTCGAGATATGCATTTTACAGAAAAAAATTGTATAGAAAAAATGTAGAGAATTTAATTTTCTACAAAAAAGGTTCAATACATTTTTTACGTGCGATCAACGATTTTCGAGATATTTGCGTAAATATACAAATTTCAATATGGCGGCTAAAATATTGTTAAAAACTCTCTCAAATTTGGATTTCTGTTCTTCAGAGGATACAGAAACTATACTGTCAAAAGAAAAAAAGCCCACGCGATTTTTACAAAAAAAAATGGCGATTTTTGAGCTAGTTTTTACTGGACTATACACAACCACGAATAAGTTCAGCAATGAAGTTCAACGCACGGCTTCGAACTTTCATCCGCGCGGTATAAGGAACGCGATTAAAAAAAAAAAATAAACAGAGAGAATTGAAGTATAGAAATTCTTTACTCCGGGAACACGTTGAGAGAAAATTATACTCGGACGTGGATTGACGCGAGTGAGAAAATGTGAGTAAACATCGCGCTGACCCAACTCCAAACAAAACGCCGTGGCAGAATGAAATAAGAGTGAAATTGCGAAATTCTCCGACACGACAAAGTTTCGGTCCGCGGAAAAAACGGGCGCCTGGCTTTTTACAACATTTACAACATTTATTTATAGGTGCACTTACAAATTGACGAAAGTCATGACAAGACATAAATTTGAAACAAACATCGTGTGTTCGCGTTTCCGGCCTTGAGAATAATAAAATATATGAAAAAGTGATAAAAAAAAATTACGTTCGAAGCAATCTTTGGACCGATGGGATTAGTGTAATGAATTATTATTCTCTCGTTGTGAGGACGATCGAAAGTACATATACAGGCCGCTCGGGTGCGCGCCGCTCGCCGACGCGGTTCGCGCGTCTCTCGCACGCACACGTGAGCGCTCGTAAATATTTTTTCCTGATTTATGCACGTACGTCAGCGACAGACGAGCGTGTATAGCTCTCCCAGAAACTTGTGTTACTCTCTACGCCGGCTTCGAGCGTGCACGTAACATTGTTTTAACGAAATAACCAGAGATAAAAAAGAAATGGCAAAAAGCGCGGAATAAAGGACTTTAATTATGCTCGAGCAAGAACTCGCGCGACAGGTTACTCATTTCTAGACTATTCGGTGCGCTTCAATTCTTCCACTTTTACCGAAAAAAAATGAAACTTTCCATCTACCGAGGAAATTTAGAATTAAATTCTTTGTTCGCTGTCACATCATGATTCTTTTTTTTTATTTTCCGCACAGATTGTGTCAAGTCATCGACAGGTCTACAAATTTTTTAATCTCATTAAGATAATGAGGTTGTCGAACTTTTTTTTTGATTTTACCATATTTTAAAACTGTGGCAAAAAACCACCATATTAAAATTCTCTTAAAATTTAGCTTCATTTTATCTACGTATATTTTATTTATATATTTTATTCGATGAGTGCATAAATTCTTTTTTGTTTTGTTTTCGAAAATAAATCTTGCACAACTTAATTATTAATTCTTTTTTACCAGAAATGCAACGTAAATATTTTTCGATTGACCGAAATTTTGACATCCGAAACTTAACAGATCTTGAACAGTATAGTGGTTAATAATTTGTATTGGTTAATAGTTATTTTATAATATTACAATTTTTGATAAAGATTGTAAAAAATTTTATTTATAAACTTAAATTTTTTTACAAGTTCATCTTTTTAAATAAGTAGATTATTTTTTTTGGTAGATTACACGTTAATTACCAATACGACCATCTTAGTAATAACACTTAATAGTTATATTATAATATTGTAACCGTGTAATTTTATAATATTACATGGTTAATAGTTATTTTATAATATTGTAATTTTTGGTAGACATTGTAAAAAATTCTATTTATAAACATAAATTTATTTACAGGTTCATCTTTTTAAATATGTAGGTTATATTTTTTTGTAGATTACGTTAATTACCAATACGACTATCTTAATTTTCAAAGTTTAATTGCAACTTACAAAAACAAAAAAAATTCAATTCATTTTTTTAGTAAAATGAAGTATTTCTTTTATGAAGTGCATTCTTTTTGACATTATAAATACAACAAAAAATTGACAATATTTAAACATTGGTTGAATTTTCAGGAACATTCGAATTTCGAAATTTTATTAAATTGTGGTTATTGATTTAAAAAATGTTTACACAATTTCATTTATTAAATAATATTCAGGTATCATGACTAAAGAATTGGTGAGCTTTATACAGTTATAAGAAATTTTATAAATTTTCCAGGAATAAAAAAAAATTGGTCGAAAAAATTATTTTCTAGAACGAATTTGCGAACGATTTTTACAGCCACATCAGACACAGGACGAAAAATCTAGAAAGGAGAGCGTTCGTGGTCGTGCAGAGAGTAGGTAGAATTTTGCGACAAAAAGTTACATCGAGGAAAATATTCAAATCATTTATTACGTAATATTCAGGTATAATAACTGTAAAGAATTGGTGAGCTTTAAAGTTATAAGAAATTTTACAAATTTTTCAGGAATAAAATAATACATTGGTCGAAAAAAGTATTTTCTAGAACGAATTTTTGACCGATTTTTACAGCCACATCAGAAACAGGACGAAAAATCCAGAAAGGAGAGCGTTCGTGGTCGTGCAGAGAGTAGATAGAAAATAGCTGAGAATAATTTTTTGCGACAAAATGTTATATCGAGGAAAATATTCAAATCATTTATTACGTAATATTCAGGTATAATAACTGTAAAGAATATTGGTGAGCTTTAAAGTTATAAGAAATTTTACAAATTTTTCAGGAATAA
>JAPYYW010003336.1:0-24010 GCA_030522545.1 Cremastinae sp. A BG-2022a
ACTGGGTCTCGTGGACCCATGAAAATTTCAATTAGCAATATCTTTCCTTTTTCTTGACGAAATGAACTTTATAAGGTGTGATTTTTAAAGATTTTTACAGAACTAAGCGAATGGCGTTGGAATTACGTTAATACATGCATTTTTAAAAAAGTTATGACGCCTCGAAGATTTTTGAAAAAATGGAAAGGGGTATACCTTAAAAAATTTGCAAAAATTTTTGAATTTTTTTTTCTCGATTTTAAGACCATATTCGATCGGAATTTTCCTGTAGATAACGAAAATGATACTTATTCGAGGCGAAATTCAAGAATTCATATTGAAAAATTGAAAAAAACGATCAAAAATTCAGTTTTTTGGCTTAATTCGTTGACAAATTTACTGTCACTTGATGAAATCAACTTTATTAGAAGTGATTTTTAAAGATTTTTGCAAAATGAAGAGTATGTTAGAATGTTAACTAGAATTATGTTAATATATTTTAAAATTTATCTCGTCTTAAAGATAGTCATTTGTCAAATATTTTCGAATGTTCCGTTTCCGCTGCAATTTCGAAATAAAAAGTCTATACAAACATTGTTCTGTTAAAATGCAATGTCTAGTAAAAATTCCAAGTCAATCCATCGTCGATAGGTCGATTTCTATAGAATTTCATACTCTGCATTGCCATCTGGTCACGATGAGTTAAAATAAAGTAGCCTATGTTCAAAATGTTCAAATCAACGTTGAAAAATGTCTCTATGACAAATTTCAGTATTTACGTGATTCAGTAACAAACATCCAAACATACAAACATTCACATTTATATATTAATAAGATTATTTGAAAAAAAAATTCATTGATCTTTTAATTTTTAGAGCATCAATAAACGTTTTCAACGTCTGGAGTCGCATGTCGTGACGTTGGCTCGATCGGTAGCTCATCTTTCTTCGGAAATGCGAACGCAACATCTAATGATACAGGTAATATTTTCAAAAAGTTTGTTTCGAGAAAAAGAAAATGTTGGACTGCTGTGGTTTTTACACGAAGTATGAAACAATTATACAGAGAGGAATATCCCGAGGTATTTAACGTGTAACGAAATTTGTTTCTGAACAGGAAATGGAGAATATCCGAGGGGAAATCGCGGCACTCAGAACACAGACGAGCATGGCCATGGTGAGGTCGCAATCTCAGCCACTGATCAAAGATTCGGAGCTTCCAGCTCTCTCGAATCCGTCCAGAGTCAAAAAATTGACTAAATTCTTCGGTACCGAGCCACCCCTCATCAGACTCTTCCTTCGCGAGCTCGGCTACGAGGTAACTTCGATTGTTTCATCTTTGAGAAATTTTTTTTACTTCAAAATGATAAGGTAAACGTCCCAATAGTTGAACATTTACGAGTATTTCACTCTATTTTTATATTAAAAATATTTAAATTAAAAAATGTACTTCAAATTTACATGTAGTTTGGTACTGTTGAACGAACTCGTTTTAATTATTGATGAACGCTAAAAAATACATTTGCGTGGGAAAAAAAGTCACGTGTACATGTATTTATATCGAAAAAGTACAAATTTCATTATTTTTTAAAGTATTATAGAAAATATGGTTCAACTTTTGGGACATGTTTCACTGTAGGAATGTTTAGCTCGTTTCATTCTAAAAATGTCTTCAATATTTTTTTGTCCCGCAGAAATACGCGACGGCTTTCGAGAAAGAAAAAGTCGGAATGGTCGAGTTGCCTTACTTGAGCGAGGATCGACTTCAAAAAATGGGTATCCCCCTCGGACCGAGACTGAGAATTTTGCAAGAGGCGAGAATATCCGTCTGCAAAGATCCGGTTTACGTTGTATAATTCTCATCTCTCTATATTTTCCAAACTTTTTTAGCCAATAATGACTATCAAATGTTAATCCAGCCAAAAAAAATGACAAGATTCGAATCCACGCGATTTTTACCTTTAAAAAATGGTACTTACTAAGAATCATCTTTTCATTATTTTTTATTATTTATAAATATTGTAATTAGAGATAAGAATTAGGTATAGAATGAATTTTGAGCATTTTTCACATACAAACTGTCGTCGCGTTGTTTATAAAAAAAAACCTGAGCTCTGTTTTTATTTATGTACGAAAAACAAATCTTTAGAATTGGGAGAGATCGGAGACAAATTTTTTAAATATAATTAAAAAAAAAGAATAAATAAATTAATAATTTAAAAAATGATGAGAATCGAAGGAGCGACGAAGCGCGATAGAACGAAAATTCGATAGCCAAAGAGGCGCCGACGTGGCGTTAAAAGATCAATTCTTTTCAACGTCCCGACGTTGTCAAGTACCAAAGAAACGATTATTATCCGTCTTGACAAAATTTTGGCTCTATTTTTATCTTTACGAAAAAATAATGATGAACATCTCCAAATATCGAAAAGAAAAGATATCGTCGACTCAGCAGCACAGTTCAATTTTTCCAAATAACAAAAGTATTCGACTCTCCATATTTAATTCTATTTTTACTGTACAGTATTTGACATTATTATCTGTATCGTCTTCACTTTATCATTAAAATTATGCGTAGAAATGTGCCTATTTTGTTGGCTATTTATGTCTCCCTTTTATCATGATTAGAAATGTTTCATCATCAGCATCATCATTATTATTTTATCGTTATCGTAAGTAATTGTTCCCTTTGATAAATAATTTTTTTTTAATTATCTGTATTTTTTGTAATGAACTAATTTCAATAGCAACATTTTTCAAGTACGTGAGAAAATGATGTAAAATTTTTTTTTAAATTATAAGCGTGTTGATTGACGTTTAATATTATCAGTTAATTATTGTTTTAATTTAAAAATTCCTAAAACCGATAAAATATGATTATTCAGGGGCAAATTCTTTGCTCTGCTCTTACTGTAATGAACAAATTTTGATAGACAAATTTTTCAAGTACGTGCGAAAATGAAGGAAGACATTTTTAAATTAGAAACGTGTTCATTGACGTTTAATACTATCAGTTAATGATTATTGTTGCAATTTAGAAATCTTTTTTTCCTATACTTGATTTTTCTTAATTGTTCGTCGTACACGTGTCGTACGACGCGAAGTCGAATGTGAGAAAATGAACTTTTTTCTTCCGTAAAATCTCGTATCAAACAATTAACTTCATGTTCATGTGGGACTAAACAAATGATTTTAAAAAGCAGGTACGTAAGAATATATTAATTAATTATGTATCGTATGATGTATTTTCTATTTTTTAATTATATCACTATCGTTCTGCATAACGTTATACTTTCGATAAAATGAAAAATGAATAGGTATGTTACAAGAACGGAATTTTTGAGGAATTTCCAATTTTAAAAAGTCTCATTTCTAAACGTAATTAGTATTTTTTGATATGCTTGTCAAGCGAAAAATAATTAGCACGTACGGCCAACTGACGCGCGAAACAAATTTTAGATAAATTATCAAAAAATAGTTTAGTAATTAGAAGATAAGAAGAAAATTAGACGACTTTTGTGTTGCATTTGAAAGATCACGTCTCGAGAATCCCTTTATAAGCGAGCCAGAGTTAGAGAACTTGATGCACTTTCGTCTGCACAGTCGTAAGTTTTTCTTCGAGAATGACTTCTCACGTAAAAATTTTCTTCGGCGTTCTGCTCTTTGTTTTGGCGGTCACTCTTCAAATTTTGACCGTAAATTCTCTTGCCATCGAGATGACATTACGGAAATGTGAGGATCTCGATAATGAGAGGTATCGTAAGATTATAGAGAATCCCTTACCACATAAAAATGGCTTAAATAGACAAGAAGCAAAGGAGCGCCACTTTACCAGTGAGTTTAAACAAACTATTATTTCTATTAAATACATAATAATTTAACTGATAAAAGTATTAATTTAGTCGGTATCTCATTTAAATGTAGCATCATCATTTTTTCATTATTTGAAACGACTTCCAAAAATATTTCGTAGTCAGTTGTATGCATCTAAATAAATCATGGCACAAGCAGTTGCAGCACAATCCATAAAATTTATGTTCAATAAATTCAGGCGTTACAGCAATTATAATAATAAATACTCTTTTATGGAAACATATTGCGATAATTTGAAAAATCTCAATTCCTTTTACTCAAAAATCCTATCCTATTTTCAAAAAGACATGAGGCCTCTAATTGATTCATCGGAATAGAACGCATTATAAGAAGTTATATAAAGTATGCGCCTAGAAAAACAGCAAAATATCGATTAAAAATTGGCAAAACGGAAAAAGCGGAAATTGTTGTTATAGAATTTTGGATTATATTGACTTGTTAGTTAAATAAGATATTGAGTTTTACGTTTCTTGTATTTATTAATAAATACTTTTGTATTCACAGACTCATTAGTAACGACAAATGACGCTACATGCAAAGAGGTTCAAAAAATAATACTGAAAGAATGCCGACCTGGGTCAACCAACGATGTATGTAAACTGAGTATTTTTGACAATATTACGCTCGACATGTACCTTGTACCGAGTAAGTATTTTTCAACAAAATGTAATTTAAAAAAAAACTCCTCAAATGTTGCCTTAACAAATAAACGAGTAAGGAAATTTTCAAATTGAAAAAATAGTTATTTTACTAATGTTGGAATGAATGAACATCAGGAGGGTTAAAATTAGATATGCAATTGTACACAAGTAACAATATTTACTCTTTTTATCTACAAATCGCATTCTGCTTTTCAAAACCGACTCCATCATGTCGAAAAAATACTTAAAGAATACCGAGCACAGAGAATTTTAAATACCTGCCAATTATACGTGAATGCGTATATATGAAGAAATTTACTTCATATTGAATTTATCAAATGTATTATCAATTTGAATATTCGTGTATTTACGTACATTAAAAAATTCTATACTCTATTAAAAATTATAGAAAATTAATAGAACATTACTCACAATTTTATTGCAGACTTCTCTGAGGCTAACCAGGAAAAAATCGCCATGAAGGTCTGTGCAGCCTTAGACAATTCTGATGAATGTACTGCTGAAAATGAAAATACACACGATGAAGTTAGTAAAAGAAGATCTGATCCAAACTGCGTTTTTGAAAAGGACAGACTTTTCCATATTGGGCGAAATTACACAATCACACCACAAACCTTCCCTAGCGTAAGTCACTTTTATTGGCGTTTGTATTTATTGAAAAAAGTCGCTTGTACCCATATTTACTGTAAAATTATCAATACAATTCTAATTTTGAAAATATCTCTTTCATTGATTTTTAATATATGGATATATTTTTTTAAAAAGATTACGCGACGAAATTTTGTAAATTTATTTTTTAATTTTTAGGGTTCTGACAAGCCATTAAATTTGAAGGTCGTTATATGGAAAAAAAACATTAATGAGAATACACCTACAACCAGAAAAGGTTGTTGCCGTGTGATTAAAATGCAAAAGGTAACTTCCCGAAAAAATCAAAATAGCAGTAAAAGAACTAGAACTCATTAAGATAATTAATAATTCTTCTGTAATGTAAAGGAGAAAAATTTATGCACAAATATACGGTTAATTAAAAAAATTATAATTATATTAAAATTGGCAGAAATCTTCGTTGTTATTCGATATTATACAAGCAATGCGAAATAAAATTTTGAACACCCCGGATTGAATTGTTATCGTTATTCAAAAAACTTAATTTTATCCTCCATTTGCCCGAAAGCCATATTAATAAAAAAAATGAAAAAAATGGTATTCTCGAAATTCTCATTAAAGAATATTATGCAAGTGTTCTGTCCAAATTATTTATCATAAATTTTTTCTTCAATAGCTGATGTATATACGCGACCTCTAAATGCACTTGATTAGTTTTTCACGACGCACCCTTTTTTGGTATATACTAAAAAATGTTTAAAGAATTATATAAATAGAAAATGGTGAGATAAGGAACACTTGTGAAAGATGTCTGCGAAATAATCGAATTTTTATTTCTTTACGTAACAAGTATACTTTCGGTTCTCGATTATAACTTCATATGGAAAAGAGAATTGTAAGAGTTGTGTACAAACTGTCAATAAACGGTTAAAAAATGCGACATACAAGATCGAAAAATAGATCAGCAAATAAAGTAAAAAATAATAGTTATCGGCTTTTGCGTCGAATTTTGAAGGACACGTCTCCAAAATTACTTTACAAGCGAGCATCAGCTATACAGTGCTTCGTACACTTTCAAAATAAAATGTTGAAAAATGTCAAATTGAATTGTTATCTTTATTCAAAAAAACTTTATTTTATCTTCCATGTGCCCGAAAGGCATATTGATAAAAAAAATGAAAACAATGGCATTCTCGAATTTCTCATTAAAGAATATAGTATGCAAGTATTCTGTCTAAATTATTTATCATCAATTTTTACTTAAATAGCTATATACGCGACCTCTAAATGTACTTGACTCATTATCTCACGACGCGCACTTTTTCGGGATATAGCAAAGAAATATTTGAAAAATTCTATCCTTTTTTTAAAAAAGACACGAGGCCTCTAATCGATACATCGGAATAGAGCGCATTAACTTATGGTTACTCTCTACTCATTAAAAAAAAATCAATGTGCGCTGCTTTGGAAATAATGACCGTAATGTGTGAATCATTCATTTCGTCTTGCAATAATTTTTAGGAATTATTATAAAGTCGATATCGTCGAGGACACGAAAAGATATCGCCACTTGCAATTTTGAGATTTTCCTATTTTCGATTTTCGATTTTCGTAAAATCAGCCTGGAGGTCCTCAAACACGCTACATTTTCTTAGTTCATATGAAAAAAAAATTGCAACACACAATTTTCCATTATTTATATCAAATATACCTGGATAAATATATCTGAATGGTTTGGGGATCGTAAACATTAAAAAAAGAGAGAAAATTCGTCGAGCGTAATGAGGAAAAAAAATTTTCAAATTTTCTTTAATCCCTCGATCATTAATTGTTTCCATGGTGATCGGTCGAGGTCGAGTGAAAAACCGAACAAGGTCTTGATTGTTCGGATTTTCGACTGAATTTGGAATCATTAAACCGCTATAAAGGGGTGAGACGTGTCGGGTCTTGCGAGTTTGTTATCAAAAAAACATTTCGTAGAAACTCGACAAGTTCAATCGAGTGTCAGTTCAAGTTATTTTCAATAATACGAACAATGAATAGTGTTTATTATTACAAATTTATAATATCGTTTTAAAATACTTTTTAAAAAATGTCAGTGAGGATGTATCCTATATTAATAAATAAGAGATGAAACGTCTAATCAATTAATCGGAATAGAACGCATTATGCGAAGTGTGCACCTAGAAGAACAGCAAAATATCAATTGAAACACGTTAATAAAAAGCGATCGCGTTGTTGCTCGTAAAAATAAAAATGATGAGATAAGGAACACTTGTGAAAAATGTCTGAGAAATAATTGAATTTTTATCTCTTTACGTTACAAATATTTTCGGTTCTCGATTATAACTTGATACGTAGAAAAAAGAATAATATATAAAAGCTGTCAAAAATCGATTAAAAAGCGCGAGATACAAGATCGAAAAACAGATAAGATAATAAATTTAAAAATAATAGTAGTCGGCTTTTGCGTCGAATTTTGAAGGACACGTCTCAAAAATCCCTTTATAAGCGAGCAACAGTTACCGAGCTTCTCATACACTTTCGTCTGCACGGTCGTAAGGTTTTCTTCGAAAATGACTTCTCACGTCAAATTTTGTATCGTCGCTTTGCTCTTCATTTCGGCGGTCACTCTTCAAGCTTTGGCCGAAACCTCTTCGGCCATCAAGATGACATTACACAAATGTGAGGATTTGGACAATGAGAGGCTTGATGAGATTAAACGGAATCCCATACCAAATAAAAAAGGCCTAAATAGACAACAAGCAAAGGAAAACAACTTTAAAAGTGAGTTTAAACAAACCATTATTTCCATTAATTATACATAACAATTTAATTGATAAATTAATTTTAATTTAGTATTAATTTAGTCGGTATCTCATTTAAATGTAGCATCATCATTTTTTCATTATTTGAAACGACGTCCAAAAATATTTCGTAGTCAGTTGTATGCATCTAAATGAATCATGGCACAAGCAGTTGCAGCACAATCCATAAAATTTATGTTCAATAAATTCAGGCGTTACAGCAATTATAATAATAAATACTCTTTTATAGAAACATATTGCGATAATTCGAAAAATCTCAATTCCTATTACTTAAAAATTGAATTAATTTTTCGACAAGTCATAAGAATGTTTCTGCACATTCTTTCGCTTGACTAACATTTTGACAATTTGAGAATAATAATTTGTAATATTCTGAATGTTTGCAATAACTAACTTTTACATTATCTACTTTTAAAAATATTATATATATTTATTAACATTATTTTTTTACACCGTATATTATAAAATTATTTCTATTTTTTCTCGATTTATGGTGATCGATTTCTCATGATTTTGAAGTAGCATCAGGATCATATATTAATAAATACATAGTTACAGAATTTTGGGTTATATTGTCGGTGACATTAAATAAGATATGTTGAGCCTTATATTTCTTGTATTGTTTAATACTTACTTTTGCATTCATAGATTCATTAGCAACAACAAATGATGCTACATGCCAAGATGTTATAAGCATAAAAGCCACAGGTTGCGACACTGGGTCAAGCAGTTCATTATGTAAAGTGCGTTTATTCAGTGACATCACACTCGATATGTCTTTTAAACCGAGTAAGTATTTTTCAACTAAATTTTCTAAAAACAACATTCATAAATGTCGTATTGACCAGTAAATGGGAAACGGAATTGTCAAATTGGAAAAATATTTATTTTATAAACTTTTTAATGAATAAACATCAGTAGGAGTAAAAGCATATATATAATTGCATACAAGAAAAGATACACCGTAAAAAATCTGGTGTTAAAATGGTGTTAATTTAACACCATTTTGTTTTATCACTCACATAATTTGGTTAACACCGCGAAATTGTTTACAGTTTATTTACTCTTTGAATCTCGCCGATAAATTTATTAATTGCTTCGGTTTTTATGAATAAATCATATTTTGTTCTGCAAGACTCACTCGATCATATATGTACTGGACACAAGTACTTTTAAAATTTTTAGTAAAGAAAATTTTGAATCAATTTGTTAACTACATAAATGCATATGAAGAACTTTACTTCATATTCAATTTATTAAATGTAATATCAATTTTTAATATTCGTATATTTATGTACATTAAAAAAGTTGATACTTTATTAAAATTTATAGAAAATTAATCGAACGTTATTCAAAATTTTATTGTAGAATTCTCCGAAGAAAATATCGACAAAATCAGAATGAAAAGCTGTTTGGCCCTCAACAGTAGTGATTCTTGTGATGACACAAAAACACAAGTTTGTGATAGAAATAACAAAAACTGCGTATTTCAACAAGGAAAAGTTCTCGATCTTTCGCTATTGTACAAAGCCGAAGCAGCGTTAAAAATTGTAAGTCACTTTTATTGCCGTTCTTATTCATTTAAAAAAAGTCCCTTTTACCCTAATTTTGAAAACATCTCGTTTCCTTGATTTTCAATGTATGGAAATAATTTTAACAAAATGACTAGGAGACGAAATCTTTAACTTAATTCTTTAATTTTTAGGAACAATTGTGTGAGAAGGAACTGAATTTGAAGGTCGTTGTATGGAAATTAAACAAAAATGAGAACACACCTGAAACCAGGAAGGGCTGTTGTCGTGTAGTGAAGATAATGCCAGTAGATCCCGAAAAAAGACACTGCGATAAATATAGAAATAATAAAAACAAGAAAACAGCTGGACGTCATTGAGATAACTCATAAATTCTCGAAATAAAAATAATAATGTGAAATGATGCGAAATGAAAATAATAATGTGAAATGATGCGAAATAAAATTTTGAAAATTCTCGAAATTCATTTTGATTTATTTTATACCAAAATCTCAATTAAATTCTCAATTTGCTCGAAAACGAAATTTTTAATCAATCTTTCTCTTTACCATTTCCACATGACTCAATTTATCATTTATTTTATACAATGAAAAACGATGAAAAATAATAATAGATGAATATTTTGAAAAAATATTAATAACGAAAAATCTACAATGATGAATTTTCGACTTATCAATACACTGACGTGTGCGTTATCAAACGAGCGATCGTGTATAAAAAGACTTTCAAGTCATGAGCAAAAAAAATAATGCAATTGACCATTTCCTTAGCTCGTTTAGACAAATAATTACGAATAAATAGTATAATCGTGTATTTTTATGAAAATTTTGTGAATTAATTGAAAAAAAAAAGTTCGCTGCGGACAGGATTCGAACCTGTGCGGGCAAAGCCCATTGGATTTCGAGTCCAACTCCTTAACCACTCGGACACCGCAGCACTTACTCTCGTATAAAATTTTTTCGTTACTAACTCAATTCATGCGAGCTCAAAATTGACACGATTATCGATGTTTTTAAATATTCCGTTTTCTCGTTAGCAAATAAATAAACGAATACAAAAAATAATTAAAATAAAGTATTGACAAAAAAGAATGGATAATAGATTGTTAAAAAATGACAAAATCTTCATATACGAATGAAACTGCGACATTTGGTCCATTAAAGTTAATTTTTCAATTAATTAATTTAAAAAAATGATTATTACAAATTGTAAATTCGCATCGTTGTGCGATTTCTGCTCAGTGTCTTTTGACGTTCTAGTCACGCTTCTCAGGCCTTAATTTTTATTTGCCCGTGAATACAAGACGTGTATACATATTTAAAGGAGAACCGGAAGCGACTCGCTGGGAGCGATCGCTGGAAACGGAAAGATTTTTCAACTCGCAAGAAAAAAAAGAAGGAATAAAAAAGAGTGAAAGAAAGAACAACGAGCGAAGATGAAAAAAAAGGCACGTCGTCCAAAGAAGAGAAAACAAAAACGAGAGAAATAAAATACAATGTTCGTAAGCGCAAAGAGGAAACGAGAATTCTCGTCTCGCGTATACGTGACCTACATACGATTCAATTCGCTGCTTTTATCTCACGATCGAACAACTTGGTTCCCATTATTCTTCGTCAAAGGACTATATATCTTGCCGGGTTCGTCGACGCAACGCGACGAAAAAAAAAGAAAGTACATTCAATAATTAAATCGCGAACCGATGAAAGTAATCAAACTTTTAATTTTTTTCTGTCGATCCTTTTTTACCGACAGAGGATCAACTTCCGTTTTCGAGAGAGAACATTTTCAACGTCGAGTTCCAGAAACGATTGTTAGGTGACGCACTCTACGCATTTCAGCTCAATGGCACATTTCTCACTTGCTGCCTGTCGGCAAATAAAGAATCCTGCTATTATTTCAGAATTCGTTATTTTGTTTGCCAGACAAACATTTTTTTTATAAAATGAGTGAGTTCAAAAAAATCAATATTTTCATTAATTCGATAAAGATTGAACGATAAAAAAATTTGTTCAAAATAATACTAAAATGTGGCACTACATTTTTGTTGAAAAATTATTTATATATATTTTTTTTTATTTTCAGTAATCATTTGTATGGATTCACTGATATTCGTGGGAGATTATCGAAGCACGATTGTCACTTTCAAATATTTTTCACGATTTCAATGAAAGAAAGAGCCATCAAATGAAAATTTTTTTGAAATAATTTCTTTAAAAATCGTGTGAACGATATTGTATACTAAAAGGCTAACAAAATTTGAGATAGTTTTATCATTTGGTAATCAAGATATTCGATATTAAATTAAATATCGTACCTTTAAAAGACTGAGTCTGATTTTTGCGAATTGGACGTCAACAATTTAATTTTTGCTGGAATTACTATTCTCCTTTACTCCTTCAAAACCATACTAAAATACGTGGTAAATTTTTTTATCATTCTTTGCTTTGTAAACTCTTGCTCAATTTTTCTCTTTACTTTTTTGACGAGACTAAACTTATAATTTATTTTATACATTATGAAAAAAAAGGATTATAAGATAAATATTTTTAAAACTATTAATGAGGAGAAAAAAATATCGTTGATGAATATTCGATTCCTCGGTGCCCTGATCAGTGTTATAATGAAAAATCGTTCAAGCAAGAAGTCTCAATTTCATCAACTGTGAATCTCTTGACCTTTCCAATCATGTATTTACCTCAGATAATTGGATTTTTTATTGGTCTTAATTCTTCTCTCATCCTTTTTTTCGAAGCATTTTAAAAACTTATGTTAATCTCGCGCATTTGGAAATTGAATATAAATTTCAGTGCAAAAAATATAAACTATTGCATTAACTAACTAAAATTCTCAAAAATATAAGAATATATAAAAAAAAAGTATTGAAAAAAGCAAAGAGAAATTAAAAATTGAACTGAAAAATTATATTAGGATAAAAGAAATGATTTTAAATCTGTTCACGATATTTTTTTCAAAAAATAAAATAATTTATATAACTAAAACTAAAAATAATTTATATAACAATTCGAAAACAGTTCACAAGTTTCTAATAATTAAAAATTGTTTGGAAATGTGAAAAATACAGAAAGTGAATTGATTAAAAAAAAACCTTATTTGAAATCTGTATACATTTTTTTCAACAATTGAAAATAATTTACAACAATTTAAAACAATTAAAAATTGGTAGAAAATATGGAAAATACCGAAAGTGGATTGACCCCAAAAAATGATATAATCGTCGATATTATTTCGCGTCTCTTGAGTTGACGAAGGAGGCTCGGTGTGAGAGTCCGTCGCTACGTTACTGGGGCCCGAACAGTTGGCACGGATCACCTGTTGGCCTCGACAGTACCTGGCTGGGCTCTCGACCGCGCGGTGCGAACCCAGAACGCTCCGTCAGTCGAACCGTCGATACCCGACGACGAATAATCGCGAAAGTATTCGTCAAGTATCCTCCAAAAACTCACTCTTTTCCGAAACACCATAAATTCGAAAATACCATCAATTTCGATAAATATTTTCCATTGCCGAAAACGAGACTTCCGACAATTTGTTTCCAACTCGAAAACACAAAAAGGACGCTTCCGAAACACCGGACGTCGAAACACATTAATTCCTCGTCGATTCTCCTTCTTTTTTTTCTCTCTATCGAAACGTCCGCAACTATGAAAAAAACTGTCAACCGGCACCCATCCAAAAACGAGATAATATAGTGAAGTTCTTCGCGTTTGGATTATAATTTGGAATTTATTTAACTTTCTTGCGAGCGACTATTATTTTTATCGCAAGGAAGGAAGTTTCAAAAATTACGGTGAGTTCGATTTTACATAGGGTGTATTTCCATATGAATGATCAAAAAAAAATTTTTCTAACGTTTTTAACATTTTAAAATGTTTCTGTCATCGATAACGCATTTTTCCTTTTGAATTAATCGATCGTGAAGAATCACGTCGAGTATAATGTCTAATGACATTCCAAAAGTTCAAATAGATCACAAATATTTGTTGAATGATCGATTTAGCCATGTAAACAGTCGATGATTCATACTTGCTCGGGGTTTTCGAGCTTTCTCTAATCAACGCCTCGAATCTAATTTCGAATGTCCTTGCGATTATTTTCGTCGAGTTCACGCAATACTTGTGTCATTTCGAGCAATTCTTGATAAAATTAGAGGATTCCATGTGCAAAGTGAAATTTCGTTTGATTTTCATAATTAAAAAAATTAACTAAATTAAAATGAAAAAAAAATTAAAAATTATTAAGTGCGCAAGCTGATGACTTTTATCGCTGGAATTTATCATCCAATCAACGACGAGAAAAATATTTGTCGTCTAAATCCTAAGACTAAATCCTGATAAAGTTCGTCAAGAGGAATCTTCTGAACTAGTTCCTGTTTGCTTTTATTCTAATCCCCACAAGATCGTAAAATTTGAATACCCGATAAGAATTCTTTTCGAGAACAGGAATAAGATCGAGACGAGTGAAAAAAACAGAGAATAGTGAAAAAATTATGATTTTTTTTTGGATGGAAAGAAAAACACGTGAAACAAATAAATATGAAAAGTTGATATCGGAGTGGCGTGGGGGGTCACGTTCCCGAGTTCCTTTCCCACGGAACTGCGATAACCGTGACGACGCCGCACACATGCCGCGTTCCTGAGACACCCGTACACAAAACACGAGAAAACTTTGTTCCTTTTTCATCGCGCAAACGAAAATGTATCTATAGACCTTCCCCATTCTTGTTTCTCTATTTTTTTCCCTCTATTTCCTCTCTCTCTCTCTCTCTCGTCATAATCGTCCGAGGACACAACGATATAATGAGCATTTTCTTATCTCTCGGAGTCACCCGGATACTCGCTCCCTATTTACCACGATATTTTCTCGAACTATGACGAATCATCTAAAAAAAACGAGATATTGGTGTAAACATGCAAATAATTTATAGACTCGCCGAAACTCAAGTTTTTTCATAAGACAGCAAATTATCTTGTAATTGCAATGAAAATAAATCAAAGTGCATTTTAATGAAAACTACTGAATGAAGAATAATTGTATTAACGCTAAAAAATTTTTAAATGACATCGAGACGATAATTTTTTTTTAAATATATGATTTTGTAAATGAGAATAAATTATTCGTTTTTATTATTGATATTTAGAGTTGTGACACAAAATTGGTGCATGATAAAAGTGAAATGAGTAAAAATTGAGCTTTTACTCATTGAGTAAAAACAAAAATGAGTAAAAATGGAGTTTTTATACACTCGTTTCATGAAATTCATTTCATACTCATAAAAAAAATGATGAGTATCTCTTTTCGTATTTTTCATGATAAATCGAGACTAAAATTCGGCAAAATCACGGGATTCGGGATTCAATTTTGTATAGACGGTTTAGAGTGTTTCTCGTCGCGGTGCACTCGAATCCTACGCCTGTGAGGATGCAAATGCAAAAGCGATACAAGGCGCTGACTGTACGAGCAGCCCGCGCGAGTGCGCGCGTCGCAGTTGACTGACCTCCTCCTCTCCTCCCGTTTTCCCCCTTGGACGGGCAGGTAACACATTTGTCAGGGCGGAATCGCAGGTAAAGCAGATCGCTGCCGAATAATTGCGTCACGAATATTCAAAATTAATATTTCATTATTCTTGCCTCTATTCAACTTCCGTCAACTACTTTGAGAATGGAAACAAGCCGTGAAACTTTCATTTTCGTCAATGAAAAGAATAAAGGATTGTCGAAAAATATATTTATATTCTCTGAGAACATTTTATTTTTCGATTAATTATATTATGTATTAAGGTCATTCGATAATTTAAATTGTTTATTTAAATAAATTAGCAAATCGATTGAAAAATGAATCGAGAGTTATTTTATCGTTCAGTTTTTCAAATATTTATATAGATTTAAATTTCAATTATTTTTCTTCATT
Source organism: Cremastinae sp. A BG-2022a (assembly GCA_030522545.1). Lineage (NCBI taxonomy): Eukaryota > Metazoa > Arthropoda > Insecta > Hymenoptera > Ichneumonidae > Cremastinae sp. A BG-2022a. The sequence goes on from JAPYYW010003336.1 coordinate 15,411, forward strand.
TATAGAAACGTGTTAATTATCATTATAAAAGAAATTATTCACAAAAATAACTAGGAAACGGTTTTTAAGATAGTTATTTAAAAATTATAGTTTTAGAATAAATTCTAAAGAAATTATTTTGTAAAAACAGGCAGGGTTTGATGTACTGTTTTGAAGAGAAAAAAATTGACGAGCTTTTTACAAAATACTGTCATTTTTCTTGGCGAAAATCATCAAAATAGTGTATTAAAATTTTTCAATATTCATTCCTCAATATTTTAGTATTACGAGCGACAACGCGGCCGCTGGGGGATCACTTTTTTGACAAGTTTGAATTGATATTTTAATTGATTAGAGACATTATTTTAAAAGTATTTTGAAATAATATTATAAATTTGAATCACTGAACTATTCACTTTTCGTATGATTAAAAATTACACTGGAACTGACACTGTCGACTTGTCGAGTTTCACAAAATGTTTTTCGACAACGATGAACTACCTGGCGAGACCCGATACGTCTTACCCCGACACTTGACACCGGCTTACTGATTCCAAATTTCGTCATAAAACCGAACAATTAAGACCTTAATCGATTTTTCACTCGACCTCGACCGATCACCATGGAAACACTAATGACCGAGGTGACGAATTTTCTCCCTTTTTTCATGTTTACGATCCCCAAACTATTTAGGTATATCTGTCCAGGTATATTTGATATAAATAATAGAAAATTGTTGCAAGTTCTTTTCATATGAGTTGAGAAAATTTAGCGTGTTCAAGGACCTCCGGCATGATTTTTCGAGAATCGAAAATAGGAAAATCTCAGAATTGCAAGTGGCGATATCTTTTCGTGTTCTCGACGATATCGACTTCATAATAGGTAATTCCTGAAAATTTTTACAAGATGAAACGAATGATTTAAACATCAAAGTTATTATATCCAAAGCAGCGCACGTTGAATTTTTTTTTAATGAGTAGAGATTAGCCAAAAGTTAAGAAGCCTCATGTCTTTTTTAATATATATAAAATAATCATTTTTTACAAATTTGCCATATTAGAAGTGCTGATTATAAATTCAATAGTATGATTTTTTAGTACAAATAACGTAATATATCTTATATATTTTGAACCAAAAAATTCACTCGACCCCAAAGGCTAGACCAAAGTGCCTTAAGAAAGCTTGAAAACATAAAAAATTCCACGTTTATTTCCAGTCGTTGAAAAAAAAGTAAAAATGACGAAACACAAAATGCGCCGGCTATACCGAGATATTTAATTAAATTAGTCGCTATTTTCGCTAATGGAATAATGGACTGAGAACGTAACAGGGGGGGAGACAAAGAAGGAGAACCGAACGACGGGAGTTACGTGAGAAGCCGTGATAATAAAAAGCGAGATGAAAAAAACGTAATGAAATGCCGACGATAATTCAAGGCAGAATAGAGAGGAAGAGCCACCGCTCGAGTCGTCAGAGCTAAAATAAAACGGAGTCCTCGCGTGTATACGTTTTTTTTTCTCTATACACTTCTTTTTTTTCCCTTTATTTTTTCCTCCTTCCCTGCTCAACTTTGTTTTCTTCTTACGTGTCATCGTTTCTCTTGTTGCTACCGCGACCAGCGTCATCGCTTTTAGCAGTTTTCTAATCGCGCGACGGGGGCGCCCCGTACGCGATCGGAATGCACCGCCGGCTCCGAACAACCGCAGGAAACGCTCCGCGCGAGTTCAACCTTCCGCTATACTCTCTTGTCCCGACTCTCCCATCACCTCATTGTTTCATTTTTTCACCATTTCTTCGCACATTCGTCCACCATTTGGCATACAGCACATATTATTCCACATTAAAAACCAAAATTAAAGTGATAAAAAAAACAATCGAAGAAATGACTTTCGGAAGTATCGGTGGAATAAAAGCGAAGGAAGAAAATATTTGGAATGTCTGGCACGATCAGCTGTTCGTTGGACGACCTCAAGATCGCGGACGTTGAAAAATTCGTCTCTCGGCATCCGTGACTCGGGTAATATACGCCCGAAAATAAACGAAGAGTGTGCCCGGATTGACAATCGCCGATCGGCGGCGATCTCGCGACGAATTTTGCCACGAAACGTTTTTTTTTTTTCGGACATAGAGATATACGTGCGGAGTCGCGGAGCGACGATTTTGCAAGCCGTGACCCACTTTTCAGCGAGAAACGAGAGGGAGAGGGAGGTAAAAGTCCGCGCAGGGAACTCCCGCTTCCCTTCCTTTTCTTCGATGAAAATGAGCTCTCGTTTTGTTCTCGATTAACGCCGAGTAAATATACGAGACCAGAGACTATATCGTTTCGTTTTATCGTCCAGGATTCAAAATCGAATCGCCGAAACCGCATCGACGATGAATCTCAAGTACACGCGCGTTCACTCGGCTGTACACTTTCTTTTTTTTTTATTCGATCATGTTTTATTACAGTAATTATCGCCGAGTTGGAAATTACACGACAATAACGTCGATGAAAATGTTCATCATCGAGCAACTCGACTTGTTTCCTTTTTTTTTCTTTTCAGTGTTTTGTTGGGTTTCCTCGTCGAGGTCGTTGCGAAATTATCGATTGTGTAGAGCAGAAGATTACTCGAAATCTTTTGCCTTTCTTCGTACTCATATAGCATTTTTTATTTTCTTTTATTTATTCGTAAACTATGAATTTATCGTTTAATCGAGAAATGTGACGAATTCAAGATAAAAGTGATTCTTTTTATTTAACACATATATATATCGATTTTTATCTTTTATATTTAATACACGAATATCATTTTATTAAAAAAATTATCACGTTTTTTCGTACGGTTAGCACGTTAGTACAATAGCTTGAAAATTGTTGAGGATTTTTCATACAAAACACACGTAGAAAATTTTATTATAAATATATTGTTTCAAGTTAAGATATATGGGGTATGGATTTTAAATTATTAAAATATCAATTATAGTTATTTTGCTCGAATATATGAAAAAGTAAAAATAAACTGTAAAATAAACCGTACATTAGACGTTCAATTATTGAGACATTAAGCACGTGCTCTCTTATTTTTGCAAAATAGAAATTTTCAGTCGGAACGAAGGATATCAGTTCCGCAGCGAGTTAATTAAGAGGAAAAAAAGAAAGTTTAACGTACTGCAAAGTACTAATTATTTAAGAAGTATTAATTAAGCGTTGCTGCGGATTCTAATTACCCGTGTTATTTCACGTGAGAGCATTCTCGCTTTTCGAGAGAATTGATGCAAATAATTCGAGGTCTTTATTGTGCTCGTGCGGAGGAAGAGGAACGAAGGCAGGGAGCGAAAGATAAGACGTTCGGGATTTTAAAGGGTGTGTTAAAAAATAAGAGAAGAACATGAAAAAAATGGTGAAAAATATATGAAGGCGGCCGGGCAATAATTTCAATACGAACGGCGTGGGGGGGACACCTGTGGCTCTCTCGAGGGACTCGCTCGAGGGCGCAAACCGGTGGGCCGAGCCGAAGGTATGCGACTCACCGGTGCAAACGTCACCCGACTCGCATTGCGATCGCCTTAGAAAACTCACCGCGAGTATCCTAAAATTCCTTACTCTTATCCAAAGTATCGGATTTCTTGACAGTTTTTCTATTTTCATTTTTTTTTAATTCTTCATCTTTCAGCGCTCGATCATTCAAATTTTTATATTACTTTATCAGACTCAATGCTGATTTAATTAATGTGCACTCAGAACAAATTATAGTCGAATTGACATACGTTTGGCTGATTTCAATGCAATTTTATTTTAATCAATAATTTCATCAGATTAATTGAGCATTTAACCTTTATTTCATTGTTTAAATTCAATTGAATAAATGACATAAACGTATAACGTAAAATTCATAAAGAATTCTGCAAAAAAAGCAGCCCGTCTTCAGTAAAATTACCATACGTATATTTATCATAAATATTTTATTTATTTTATTTATCATTTATATATCAGTATAAGATATATATAATATAATATTATTGTTGATCTTACAATGTCCGACGCCATTACGTCGCGCCAATGGCAAAAGCCTCGTTACGCGAAACGTCCGAGTAAAAGTCAAGATTTCTTGTTTACGGCTCGAACCCCATTGCGGCGTTGAATCTCTTTTTGCTAGTCGCTTATTTTTCGCCCGATCGATGTACACGGGCGAGAAGGTGGAAGAGAAAAATAGCGAACGGTCGCCCGCGATTCTGGGTTACACTTTTAAGGAATAAAATAAACAAGATCCCGACCAATAAGGAAATCTTCCGGACGGGTCAATGCTTTCTGGTTTCGTGTTACGCTCGCGGAGAGAAAGGGCCCGCCAGGGAGGAGCGCGAGTCTTTGCGACAGCGAACTAAAAACGACCGAGCGTTATTCCTCCCGGTAAGCCGTCGTAATAAATCGGCCAGCGTACTCTCGATCTCGATGGATCCGATCCAGAGAGGCTTATAAGGCGATTGACGCGCGCCAAATTGCGAGAATCGAGCGATCAACGTTGCTGCAACGTTTCTTTCCATTTTATATATGATGGTTTTTTTTTGTAATAATTTTAAAAAAATTTTTGACATCGTTTATTGCAAGAAAAATTCTTTTTTATCATTTTGTGAAATAATTTTACGTTTGTTGCAGATTTTCGCATTAAAGACTACGAGTGGCAGGCGCGAATGATGAGAGAAAAGCTCGTCGAGGAACGATGCGCGTGAACGGGCATCGAACTTACGATTCCTGCCAAGAAATGGGTAAATCAATTTTTTCTTACGAAATTTTTTTTATACAGAATCCTCATTATATAATTTTATTAATATGAAGATAATTTTCAACTTTTTAATTTAACCGTTATTTTTTGTTATATAGCTGTAACATATCGTTTAATATTGTGGGCACACTTTTAAACAAATTTTGACATTTCATATATTGTTTAAACCTTAATTTTTTTAAACCTATCCAAATTTGTAATTTATTCTCAAGATCATAAATCAGACACATGGATTTATATTATTTCAGTAACTAATAATTAAAATCGTGAAAAATAAATTTAATAACGTGTGTTTTTATTTAAAGAATATTAAATGTAATTTTTATGCTTTTATGTAATTTTAGACATTTTTTTATTGCCTGAGAATTTTGAAATTTCATTTCACGAAAACATCAGAATTTCTTCATTTGCCTCGAGTCCGATCGCATAACGGTGTGAGAACAAAACTCGAAAGACAAGTTTCTATAGACTCGTGCCAAAATCACCTTTTACATAATCTACAAAGAACCGATGAATTCGGAGTCGGTATAGATCAGTGAAACAGATAAATTGTGAATTATTTTTTAAACATTTACTGAAAGAGATAAAATAAATGGAAAATAAACACGAAGTGTATCGATAAACGATTCGAGCCAAGATTAGAAGATTATCGATAGATTTTTAAATGTTCCCTTATCTGTGACAACGAAACGTCAAAATTGACAGATTAAAAAACGCGTCATCATTTTTTTCAGGAAAAATCCGATATTCATTAGATGAAATGAATAAGAAAAATATCAATTTATAATAAAAAGAAACGGAGAAGGTTTCCACTCGTATTTATTAATGTACACGTGGATGACTCATTGAAAAAAAAAGCGGAAATAATCGAGTTCATTAGTTTGTGGTAATCGGAAATTTCGATCGAGAAAATTCAAGGCTCTCGATCCTATTTCTCGATAATCAAGGTCAGAAGAACGCCAAGTGCACGCGTAAGGTCGTAATTATGCTTCCCAACGGATGTATCGGGTCGTACATTATTCGGATATATGTATCTCGGCGTATATATATAGAGGAGAGCAAATGCATTTCGAGAAGAATCGTGGGCATGGTCGATCAGTTAATTATTATATAAGCCATTCAAGGCGCAACTTCAGAAAAGGAGTGACGTTATCCAAGGCGTGCCAGATCCATCCTGCCCTTTTTTCATCGCACCTTGATTTTATCTAAAATTTAATCGGATCAAAAAATTCGATTCAAAAGACCCTAACGTTTTGACCAAATGTAAAATCATCACTTGAAATTTCTTGAGACAGAAAATTTCCCAAAAAATTATCCACTTTTTCATACATGACATATTAAAGAAAATTTGTGCAAATAAAAAAAAATTATCTCACGTCGATTTTGTAGATCGTGTGAGACGGAAAATAGATGGATAGAGATTAAAACGTGTGAGTAAAATTTTTGTCGAAGCTTTACCATATCTATAGAAATCTATTTTTATATTGATATACGATAAAATTTATTGATACGCAATTGTTTTTATTTTCTCACTGATTAAAACGTTTGAAATTCCACATTTTTCTCGATTTTATTATCATACCAGGCATGTGGTGTTCGCTTTCTCTCTTTTTTTGCCGACATTCTGGTTTTCGATTATCAGGTTATTATTCCACAATTACGCACGCGTGTAATTATTCTTTCAATTTACGAGTTAATATATAGTTATAAGTAATGAATGCACGAGCACGAAGCCTACGTAAAGGCATGAACGCCCACAGATCGGGAATACTAAAAATAAATATATACGGAGAATGTCCCGGAAGGTTGCTCCGAAGCCACGTCGTCACTCGAATTTCAAAATTGCCAATTAAAGAATCGCTTGCTAACTTTGTTAAGGTATTTCGACATTAAAAATCATTCAGTTGAGAAAATTAAAAAAAAAATTTATATTTTGCTGAAAAATAAAACAAATCGATTGGAATAAGAGTCGATTTGTTTTACCGTTTGGTTTTTCAGATATTCTGAGCTAAAGTTCACCGATTTTTAAAATATAAACACGTGTTAAAAATCACGAAAAAAATTATTCATAAAAATAAAATATATGAAAAGGATTTTTAAGAAAATTTCTATACGAAAATAAATTTCAGTTTATAATTTTAAGTAAAAATTTTATAAAAAATATTGACATTTGCACACAGAGAAAAGCATATGGTAAATTTTACTGTAACAAAAGTATATACCAATTATTATGAAACTAAATATCTATTTTATCAAAAATGTGCTCTAAGCCATAAAAACAATTTCTTTTATTGTAAAAATATGTTTACTTTTAAAATAATGAGTATATTTATAGATATCACTTTGTGGTAAAATCTACAATCGCAATTTCTTTCAGCCTTATATACAAACGTAACAAAAATAAAAATTTTGTCGTCTGTCAAAAACGGCGTGACCAAGTCGAAAAAAAAAACACACACACTTGACTCGCCGCTTGACCCGAAAGAGTGTCGTCGGGGATAAATAATTGGATGATACGCGTCTCGTTGGCTTCTTTTATTCGCGACAGAGTGTCCGCACTTTTGAGCATCGAGCCATATATCGCACAAAGCGCATTTATGGGCAAACGCGTCGAGCGAACGCCAGTCGGGGGGTGGGGGGAGAAAAATCTTGGCTGCGGGGGCGACAATTTCTCAGCCGTAAAACAAAATTGCGCGCGCTAAAGAGAAATAGCCAGCAAGAGAAAAAAAAATAAATGAGGGAGGTATCGTTTGAAAATCATCGTCGTGACTTTAAAAAGTCCGCGTGCTCGCCGTCCCGCGAACGAGCCCGACGTCGTGCTCAATGAGCAATTAGCCTCACAGACTCATCCTTGAATCCGTGAAATCTCCTCTCGGACATGAGCATTTTGCTCCTTCATGTATATTAAAAATTATTCGAAGAGATAGAGGAGGAGAAAAAAAAAATTTGTTGTATCTTCGCAGCAAAATTTAAATATATAGTGTGTGGAATTTAAAAAAAAAAGTTTACTTTTTTTTCCGATGAAATTGTTAGAACGAGCGCGTCTTGTTTAATTTTTGTGATGACGTTCGGAGTCCGAGTGAAATGAAACGCGAGGAATTTATACTGTCAAGGTGCGCCCTCGTGCTCTCGTGAAACCGGAAACAAGCGATTTAGCTCGACCGCCGGACGCCTGGCTACCCGCTCACGTTTATTACCCGGTTATGCGCGAATCGGATTCCCGGTCTCTCGTTTTTAAGCACGAACAAAGAGGGCTTCGGAATTCGACGGAACAATAAATACGGGGGCGAAAAACCATAATTTAAGAAAACAACGAATCCTATACTGTATTAAAAAAGACATGAGGCCTCTTATCGATTAATCGGAATAGAGCGTATTAATGCGAAGTTGTATGAAGTATGTACCCAGAACAAGACAGCAAAATATTGATTCAAAACTATGAAAAAAGAATAAGTGGCCATTTAAGGGGTATTTCAATTTTTTCGAAAATATTCAAAGTGTGATAACTTTTTAAATAATTGATGAATTAACATAATTCCTGCACCATTCGCTTCGTTTTGCAAAAATCTTTAAGAATCACCCTTAATAAAGTCGATTTTATCAAAAAAAAGAAAAGATATCGTTAATTGAAATTTTCATGTGTCCTCGAGACCCAGTGTGATTGACCAAATTTTTTGAAATTTTTTAAATTCGATTTTAAGACCCTATTTGATCGGAAATTTCCTGTAGATAATGAAAATGATCATTATTCGTGGCGCAATTCAACAATTCATAATGAAAAATTCAAAAAACTGATCGAAAAGTCAGTTTTTTCAATTTTTCAATATGAATTCCTGGATTTCGCCCCGAATAAGTAGTATT
>JAPYYW010003337.1:0-19629 GCA_030522545.1 Cremastinae sp. A BG-2022a
AATAGTTCAGTGTTTCTAATTTATAATATCGTTTCAAAATACTTTTTAAAAATGTCAGTGCGGATGTATCCTATATTAAAAAAAGATGAAACCTCTAATAAATTAGAGTGCATTATGCGAATCAGTTGCATGAAGAATGCATCTAGAAGAACAGCAAAATATCAATTAAAAGGTCCAAAAAGCGGCCGCGTAGCGGTCGCGTTGTCGCTCGTAATAGTTAAAATATCGTAACTTAATAGGTCAATTTTTTAATTTTTTTTATGTACTTTTTGGAAAAAAAATTTAAAAATTAAAAAAAAATTGTTTAATGACTTTTTAGCCATTATTAACTAAAAAATTCAATTTTCTTTCAATGGGACCCCTTCGATTTTTTTTTAATTCACAACATTCTACTTTTAAAAAAAATGTTTGAACATTTCAATAACTTCATATCGAAAAAAATGTTTTTCCATTTTTTTACAATAATTAAGATATCGTAATTAAATAAGTGGTCATTTTTTTGTTTTTTAATGTACTTTTTAGGAAAAATATTGAAAAATTAGAAAATAATTTTTTTAGTGACTTTTTAACCATTTTAAAATCAAAAATTGAATTTAGCCCATCTCCAGTCTGGGCTCAAAACTTTTGTTATTTCACGTAGAATATTGTGAATTTTTAAAAAGAAAATCGAAGGGGTCCCATTGAATGAAAATTCAATTTTTGAGTTTAAAATGGCTAAAAAGTCACTAAAAAAATTATTCTCTACTTTTTCAATATTTTTCCCCAAAGTACATTAAACAACAAAAAAATGACCACCTATTTAATTACGATATCTTAATTATTGTAAAAAAATGGAAAAACATTTTTTTCAATATGAAGTTATTGAAATCCTATCTCCAATCTGGGCTTAAAAATTTTGTTCTTTTAAGTAGAATGTTGTGAATTTAAAGAAAATCGAAGGGGTCCCATTGAAAGAAAATTGAATTTTTAATTAAAACGGCTAAAAGTCACTAAAAATTTTTTTTTTAATTTTTAAATTTTTTTCCAAAAATTACATTTAAAAAAACAAAAAAATTAACCTTCTATTAAGTTACGATATTTTAACTATTGTAGGAGTTATGAATATTTTAAGAAATTTACGAAAGTTCTATACGCGTCAAGATAGAGAGCTAAAAATTGGTGTTAAAAAATAAAAGAAATCAAAGAGGTCATCCGAAAAACGTCGTTGAATTGAGGTGGAATCGGTTATATGCAAGTTACTCAAATAATGAAATTGAAAAATAATACTATTAATTTTATAATCACTTCTATAACTTGCTAAATGCTTCAATTCGATTTATTTATGAAGTACATTGAAGAAAATACTCTGAAAATTGAGAAAAAACATTGAAAAGTTAGTCGACGACTCGAAAAGAGAATTTTCATGATTTTTTCCAAAAAAGTGATAGTATTTTGTTATAAATTCGTCGATTACATGATGATGGACAAATTTTAGATTTTTTACGTTTTTTATTTGATTTAGTTTGTCTAATTTCAATTTTTGGATAACGTCAGTTAGATTAGTTCGTTGTAAAGTTGTGATAGTTCAACTTTCTGATATCTTCATAAGACTGTGTATAACTTACAAAAAACTCAATTTTAAGAATTTGTAATTAAAAAACGACACAGTAAATTTCGATATAGTTTTAAAAATAGTTTAGTCAAGCATTCGTATACAAAAAATTAAATTTTCATGGATTATAATTGAACTTTCCTTAATGACCGAACTACCTTAAATTGTAATCCGGAAAAAAGACACTTTTACAATCGTGGCTGTCAAAGTGATCAATTCTCGATTTAAAAAACTTTACTTCGCAGAGTTTTACATTTTCTCATTAAAAATTTTTCTACACCATTCTATATACCTCACACTGAGAGAAATCACAATAGTACATCTTACAAAAAAGTGACAATTACGCCCATTATTTTATAGTAAAACGAAATATATTTAAAAAACGAGTCTTTAAAAAATATAATGACTTTTCTACAATAATCAGAATAGTCCTCACATTTGTATATTTGAAATTTACCATATCTTTCTCTCATCAGTGCAATACTCTTTCATTTGAAAATATTTTGATCAAAAAAGAAAAGGTTTGAATGACTTTGACATCACTATTGAAATGAAAGTGTCGAGTGCGTAGCAGTGAATGAAAAAAAAGAAGAAAGTGAAAAAAAAATTGATGAGAAAACAAAGCGACGGGTTCGGAGAATGAAACTGGGATTTGACGATAACGAATGGCCAGGTATCACGGAACCAGCGAGATCAGAGAGGGCATAAGGTTCAATATGTCGCTGGAGATGGATCAAAAGCTGTATTACCTCGCGAGATTGCGGATCAGCAACGTGGCGAAAGCGGACGGCGGCGAGTACAAAGCCGTCGCGAAGAACAAGCACGGCCAGGGCACCGCGACGATCAATCTCAACTTCGAGGGTGGCGACAAACCAAAGTACGAATTCCAGCGAAAAACAAAAAATTAATCAAAAGCGAATGAAATTCCATTTCTTTATTTTGGAGACGTGGCGATTTTTTTAACCGTATAAAAAAAACAATAACACTTGATTGATTGTCAAATTTTCCTTGTAAAATTTTGTACGTTTTTTTTTTGCCACGTCGCCAAAATTTCGAGAGCATGTTTCGTACGACCTGGAGAAATGTCGGAGAGATCTAGAAGCATGGAGAGATCCTTCGGATTTCGGGAACGCGTGAAGACTTGTAAAAAAATGAAAAAAAAAGAAAAGAACTGGGGAGATGAAAAGAAATCGAAATAATGGAAATGTACGCAGAATTCCGGATGGCAAGGCGCCGAGATTTCCGAAGAAGCCGACGATACGTCAAGAGGGCGATCTGCTGATAATGGAGTGCGTCCTGGAGGCCCATCCGGTCCCGGACATAACCTGGTACCAGGGCCAGAAAGTAATCAACGGTAATTCGCGGATAAAAATGTCGCGGAAGGCGACCGGGAAGGACACTTATCTGCTGACCCTCGAAATCTCGAACCCTACCAAGGCCGACGGCGGTAATTACCGTTGCAACGCGTTTAACAACTTCGGCGAGAGTAACGCCAACATCGCGCTCAATTTCCAAGGCAAGTCAACAATTCCGGATCGGCGACGGCCTGAAAACGATGCTCGTGGAATGAACGAATGAGAACGTTGATGAAAAGCATTTTTTCCCCAATTTTGTTCGCACGAAGATTTTTTTTACCTACTTTTTCTACCACTGCACTGGCAGATGCGTCGACAATTTTTATCGAATGAGTTTTGTTTCTTTTTTTTCTCTTTCGTATCAACAATAATTCCTTGATTGTTTTTTTTTCTTTTGGAAATGGTTATCGATACTTTGTACGATTGTAAATTTGAATGTTTGACATTTACCTTCCTCGTGTCACGAATTTTTACGGAATGTTGTATCGGCAAATCGAGCTCTTGTCCCTTCGAGGCCGCGTGGATTGCACGTAAGCAGCATGCGAAAAAAAATCCTGTCACTTGAAAAGAATCAACGAGATTTAATTATTCGACGATCCGGTGAGTATGCAGACTAACACGCTTGCGAAAATCATGTGAAAGAATAAAATCGCTTCTCGAAAGAAAAAAGCTGAATTGAATTTTCATTGTACTAATAGATTTTAATTTATAATGATATAAATTTCGTAAAAAACAAAAAATGTGGAAAAATGCTTGGGAATTTTTCTCGCTAGAGGAAGATTTTCAGGCAGAGAAATGAAGAGGGTTTGTCTAATCGTGGACTTTTTCCAAGATGCAGAAGACGCGGCTGGCTTCGCGCCGTCATTTGTCGAGAAGCCGCGCATCATTCCGAACGAGAGCGGCACACTGATTACGATGAAGTGCAAGTGTCGCGCGAAACCGAAACCGGAGGTCACGTGGTACCGCGGCACAACCGTTGTCAAGGAGACCAGCAAAATTTCGATCAAGACGAAAGTCGTCGAGGAGGACGTTTACGAGCTCACCCTCGAAATAAAAGTTCGTATAACTGCATTCATAAGCTCTAATCTTATTCAATTTATTACTTAATCTTTATTTTTCTATTCATTTTTTTAGTTTTTTGTATGTACTTTTATTTTTTACAACTTCAATTTAATTTAAAGGTCAATATTAGCATTATTTTTTGACATTTTTCATTTTTTAATATAATACTAGGCGATGCGATACGCGCTTCGCGCGTGCTAACTTTGGTTAAAAATTGACGTTTTAAGAATCTGTCAGTTCTTTTTGTGCAAATTGTCAGTTTATATCTATGAATTTGGTTGGAATCACCATCGAAACAAAAAGAAATTTTACAATTATTTGCACGTTATTGATTTCAATATTCAATATTACATGCTTATAAATTAATTAAATAATAAGCTCCATTTCAATTGTTTCAATGTTATAAACATTTTCGTATTAAAAAATCAATCCTAATTTTTTTTAATTTGACATATGTATATCTTTAAATCAATATGAAAATTTCAAAGATTATTGCACATCAAAAAGTGTAGAATTTTAAAGATAATCGCCTATTTCTAATATAATTAACATGAATATTATGAGTTATTATTTTTTTTGTAAATATAGTTTTTATATAACATGACTTTTTTACAATTTTGTTATATGAACAGACACGTGCAGATGTATTTAATGAATAAACATTTTTAGGATCCCACTGGTCCGGACGGTGGAACGTACAGATGCCACGTGAGGAACGAATTCGGCGAGAGCAACGCGAATTTGAATCTGAACATCGAGGCGGAGCCCGAGCCCGAGGGCGAGGGTCCGAGCTTCATTGGAAAACCGCACATCCAGTCGGAAGACGGTGGCAAGCTCGTCATAATGGACTGCCGAGTCAAGGCAAAACCAAAGCCGGATATCGTTTGGACGCACGCCGGAAAAGTCGTCACCGAGTCGTCAAAGATCAAAATCAGCATTGTTCAAGAGAAAGAGGACGTTTATTACATAAAACTCACCCTCAACGATCCCGGAGCCGACGATTCTGGACTTTACAAGTGCAACATAAAAAACGCGCTTGGAGAGCTCAACGCGAATCTCACTCTCAACGTCGAAAGTAATTATTTTTCATACTAATGAAATTTATCATGCTTTTTATACATTTTTTTAAAACGTTTTTTGACATTTTCGAAAAATAGTTATACAATACTTTCAATTTGTTTTTCAGTAATACCGGTTATCAAGGAAAAACCGAAGGTCATCAAAGTCGTGAAGAAGAAGACCGTGATCGTCGAGTGTCACGTCATGTCCAAGTTCGCTCCCGACTGCACCTGGTTCAAGGAAACGCAGGCCATCACCGCCGACAGCAGGCACAAAGTTCACGTAGAGAAAGTCAAAGAGGTGCATTTTCTCGGAATTTTTATTTTAAAAACAATTCAATGAATTTAATTTGAAACAGACATTTTGGAAACAACGAGTTATGATTGATGTTCTTTTGCTGTAGGGTGAATTCGCTGTGAAACTGGAAATCGAGCAAATATCGACGGCAGACAAGGGCAAATACAGACTCGTCGCGAGGAACGAGAAGGGCGAGGCGACATCTCAGGTTGTCGAGATTATGGAGTTTCCTGATGAGGTTGAGAAACCGAAGATTGCGTCTGGCCTCAAGACAGTCGTAAGTTTTTTATTTTTACCTTCGTACATTTAGTTCTTTCAAAACCATTTGAATGAAACCAAAATCGACTCTAAAATCACCTATTTTTCTCTTTTATCATGAATATCTCTCATGACATTTCCACAATTTGATATTGATCATTTTGTTAAATATAATTAATTCGTGAATTTCTATCTTTTTCAAGACCGTCGAAGAAGGCCAGACTGTTGAGTTTACAGCACGTCTGTCGCAGCAGGACAAGAAGGTCACCGTCGAGTGGTACAAGTAAGTATTTCGAAAATTAAAAAAGAATATTAAAAAATATGTACAATATAAGACACACTAAAAAATTAATCGAATTTTATTCAGGAATTCGACGGTAATAAAGTCTTCGAAGGACGTAAATATCACGTTTAACGGTATAGAAATGAAACTCGTCATAACCAGCACAACGGAAGAGTACACCGGATCGTACAAAGTGGTCGTCAGCAATGAAATGGGCAAGGACGAGTCTTCCGCTGAACTAACTGTCAAGGTAAGTGCAACGATTCCGCTAGAATTTAAAAAACTCAATATAAATGATAAACGAAATTTTCATCGATGGAGTATTGAGAACGAATGTAGGCAATTTTATTCAGCATTTCTCATCGACTGGTATTTTCACTTCAGTTATTTTTTGGGTAAAGAAATTGTTCGTAATTAATAATTGGTTTGCAAATCCTGGCATCAAATTGTCCACAATTCCTTGTCTTATTGTTGAATGATTAAAATGAATGTGACCATTCGTTTTTCACCAAATTTTGTCGACATTGACCCTGTGGTGGTAAAACTTTGTCAATCCTGATCTCTCTTGTTTTTATTCTCCTCATCGTTTTTCATGTAACCTTATCCATCCTTGTGACTGATAGAAACGTGTCGAAAAGAAGAAGAAGGAGGAAGAGGAGGAGAAAAAGAAGAAGAAGGTCGAGAAGAAGGAGGAAAAGAAGATCGAGGAGGAAGAAAAGATCGAAGAAAAGAAGGTACAGAACCAAATTAATGTCTTTCGAAGGAAATTCGTCTCTTCAGCTGTTTCTAAAGATCTCTTCAAATTCAAATTAGATTGATATTATAAAAATTCGAGTACAAAGTTTCAATTTAAAGCAAAAAGAGACATTTCTTCGCACTTGACAAAAAAATTCCTACTAAATCTATTGTGGAAAAATGCTTTTGAGTTTATCACAACATGCACACACTTCCATAAAATGTGTTAGATAAATTTTAAAACGAATGACAAAAAATTCCACGATGAAAAAAAAAGGTTAAAAAGCCGATCGACAAAGAGGATGAAGACGTTACTGAGGAAAGTGAATACGAAGATGACGAATTACCGAGTGTCGTCGAGTCTAGTACCGGGGAGCCCGTCGTCGACGAACCGCAATCCGAAATATCCGAAATTTCAAAATCCGAACACATTTCACTGGTTGAGGTACACTGAAAAAAAACAACACATACACTTTTCTTTTATTTTACTATTTTTTCACTTCACATTTTTTTACTCACTTAAATCACAACTTCCAAACTCACATTTAAAAAAAAACACTCTCCTACTAGCGAGTGCACAAAAAAATGTATTTTCAATCTCACTTTTTTTTGAATCAAATATCAAAACAATTTTCGTTATTCATAGTATTTCTTACAATACCTTGCAATATTTTTCACCACTTCCTTGTTCCCGAAGCATTTATTCATAATTATTTTTTTAAGGAAAAACTGGAAACAAAGTCGAATGGTATCGACAAGCCAGAACCCAAGAAGGTAATTTGCCAAGACGTTTTTTTTTAATACTCTCGACACAAGAACACCAATGAATATGACACAAACACCGATATTAAGATACGCATTGATAAAAATATTCAGCCAAAAGCATTTTTGTCAAATTCTTGTTCCATGTGTATTTCCATTTTCGTTTAAAACAAACACACCTTTCGTTGAATGTTTAAAGAGTAAATAAAACTTTGTCTGAAATTCCCGAAATAAAAAAAAAATCAATGCTTGTACAGTGTCGTTGAAGTATAACTTGTAATAAATGTAAATCTTTTGTTCGAAGATTTTCAGAACACTTGTTATTTCATTGAGAATTAATGAGTGTCATTTCCATTTCAGAAAACGGAGATCGCGGTGAGTCGAACATGCGAAAAAAACTTCGATCACGCCGTCTCTTCAATCGCTTTCTATTGCTTATTTTATCGATTTTTATTTGCTCTTGGAGTTGTAATTCTTCTCTAGCACAGCTGCTGACGTTAATTTTAATTCTGCAGGAGAATACTTGGCAAATCTTTTTTATCTGAGTGATCGTTTAGCAAGTTTAACACATGAAATGCTTTCCATGGCATAGTAAATCGCTGAAAAAGACAGGATATCCATATGAATTTTTTTATTATTTATAAAAAGTGGCAAATTGCATGCTGTTTTTTGTATGCTGCATGCTGAGTATTTTTTTTTTAATTTTGTCTAGTGTTTTGATTTTATTTCAAAATATAATTCTTACTTCATGCAATTTAGAAAAAGGAGGAAGAGATCGTGAACAATGTCGAGGAAAGAAAGTCTATTAAGGTAAGAATAAGTTTTAATTTCTTTTAATTTCATACTGTTTAGCGTAAATTAATTATCTAAAATCTTGTAGAAGAAGGTTGAGGAGAAGAAACCTGAGGAAAAGAAACCAGAAGAGAAGAAAGAACCAGAAAAGGCAAGTAAAATAATTAGAGAATAAATTTTATTCGAAATTAAAAACCAACTGATTCGACTCACAGATGAATTTTTATCATTTGCAGAGAAAGAGCATTAAGAAGAAGGAACCAGAATCAAAGGATGTGAGTACAAAGTTCCATCCTAATTTTATTCTTTGAAATGTTTGAAGAACAAAATATTGTGACCAAGTTTTAAATTTAATATGTATCTAATAAATTCTGGGGTAATTTTTTAAAGGTATCTCGCGAGACAACTCCCAAGCCTGAGAAAACTATAACTTCAAGAAAATCATCGGTCAGTCGAGTGGAAGAACTGAAGACGGAAAGCCGACGAAGCTCCCTTGTCACGACCGAGGAAACGGTAATTTTCTTCCCCCTCAAAACAACCCTTTTTTGTTTATTTTTATTTTTAATTTTTTTTACTAAATTTTTCGATACGATTTCCTCGCTCGCAGATCTCTGAGGATGGAAGTCCAATGTCCAGTCGACGAAGTTCCATTCAAACGGTACAAAAATTGAAAAAAAAAATTATCTTCGATAAAAAAATCGGGAATAATTGGCAACCGGGAAAAAATTGGCTTGATCTGTACCAAGATATTGGAACACATTTTTTTCCCTTTTTTTAAATAAAATTATTCACATTGTATGGTTGGATATTCAACGGTTCTTTTTTCTTCAGGTGGAAGAAGAATCGAAGAGCGAAAGCAGACGGTCTTCCATCGTTTCGAAGAAGACGTCGATTGCCGAAAAGGTGAGAAATACAAAGTTCAGGATTAAAGATCTATTTTTATAATAATATTTTATATATGAATCTTTTAAATAATAGATATTTAAAAATGAAATGATTTTTTAAACGCTGTTATTGTAATTTTTACGATAAAGAAGTAGAAAAAAATTGTGCAATATTTTTTAGAAGGACATGTCGTTGAAGGCTGAACAAAAAGTCGAGGAGAAGAAGAAGGTACACTAAATAATTTTGAGCATGACGCGATAACACAACAGCAAAAATTCACGACGAATTATTTCACGAAATCCAAAAAATTCATATTTTTTAGGACTCACCAGTCACAAAACCAAAACAGAGCATCGAAGAACCGACAGAACCCAAGGTACACTTGTTCACACGCACACAAAATTTCGAAAATTCATTTAAGAAAAAAATTTGACCGAAAAATAACAAATTTTGTATCGGGAACGATTTCAGAAACGTTTGTCGCTCAAGAAGAAGGTTGAAGACGGAAAGAAGGACGAGGTAGCGTAATCGAATCGAAAATTTAGATAAAATCTCGTGGCAGAAATAAAAAAAAGTTTTTTTCAATTTTTTTAGGAAGTAAAACCAAAGGCGAGCGACATTAAAGTCGAAAAACCGAAGGTACAGATTATTTTATATCGATCGAATCGAAAAAAATGTCTGTCAACTCGTAAAATCATTTTTAGAACTCGTGAAAATTCATGTGCTCGTAAATTTCAGGACGAAACAGTCGCGAAACCAAAAGCAACCCTTGGCAAACCTGCAGAACAGGTACAAGGAAGAATTTTTAGCATAATGCGATAACGCGATAAAAATAATCTCGAATTGTTTCACAAATTCCAACGAATTAATATTTTTTTAGGATTCACCAGCCACTGAACCAAAACAGAGCATCGAAGAACCGACAGAACCTAAGGTACACTTTTTCACACGCACACAAAATTTCGAAGATTCGTTAAAAAAAAGATTTTGGGTAAAAATATAATAAATTTCGTATCGGGAACGATTTCAGAAACGTTTGTCCCTCAAGAAGAAAGTCGAAGACGAAAAGAAAGTCGAGGTAGCGTAATCGAATCGAAAATTTAGATAAAATCTCGTGGCAGAAGTAAAAACAAAAATTTTTCAAATTCTTTTAGGAATTAAAACCAAAGGCGAGCAACGTCGAGGTCGAAAAGCCAAAGGTACAGATTATCGTACAGAAAATGAATCGAAATTATTTACTTTGAACTCGTGAAATCATTTTTGGAATTCGTGAAAATTCATGTACAAAAATTTCAGGACGAAACGGTCGCGAAACCGAAAACAACCCTCGGCAAACCCGCAGAGAAGGTACACGAAAGAACACACAAGATCCTCCCAGAAAAAAATTATCGAGAAAAAAAATCGTATCGATTTTTGATATCGAATCAAAAATCCAAAAAAATTAAAAAATAACATAATTTCTTTATTATCCATTCGATAATTTTCGTCTGTGAGGAAAAATGATCCTACCTGAAATTCCTATATGTGTCGTGACTTACATGTTAATTGGAACTGAAATCATTTCTAGAAAGATGAGATTGTTCCAAAACCGAAAAGCACCCTCGGCAGACCCGATGAGGCAAAGGTAAAGCAAACATACGAATTACACATAACTCACATAATCCTCAATTAACACTCGAACCTGATACGAGAATAACCATTTTTAGAACGATGAAATTTTGGAAGGAAGGCCTGCGATTGGCAAGCCAGACGAGGAGAAGGTACACGAAACAACACTTTTACATTTAACAAAATTATACAAATTTTCAACACTTTACTTTATCATTGGCACAAACAATATTTTTAGAACAACAAAAACGTCTCGAAGTCAAAATCCACAATTGGCAAATCCGACGTCTCGCAGGTACACGAAACACAGAACACTGTTTTTTTTTAATTGTTATTTTTTAACGAAAGCTAAATCAAACGTGGTTTTTTTAGAAGGATAAATACAAGAAAATACCAAAATTCGGAGAAGAAATCGAAGTGCCGAAGGTACACGAAACACACACATACACACACTTTAACACATCCGAAATGTTATTTTATTTTATTTTATTTTTTACTCGGTTAATCACGAATTGGGAAAAATGTTGTTCTAGCTCATTTTTGGTGTCATCCCGAAACCAAAATTCCTTGTCGTTAATCAGAATCAGTCGAAGGTAGATGACATACAAAATGCAAACAAATTTAAACTGCTCAGCGCCATTATTTTTCGTGGTTTCAAATGAGAATAATTCATTTTTAGAATGATCTACGAGTCGCGAATGTGAATTCCATTGGCGAGGCAGAAAATAATGATGTATCTAAATTGAAATCTTTCCAAGGCAAAACCGATGAGGAAAAGGTAAAGGAGATTTAAAAGACAAAAAAAATGTTTAAATTTTGGATCGTTGATGATTAAATCATAAAAATTTTTAGAGGGATGAGCCAAAACCAAAATTCACACTCGGTTTACCTGGTCAAAAGGTATTCAAAAAGCAATAGACACATTTTCGTGCAATTCGAAATATTTTTATTCTTTTTTTTTTAATACAAAATTTAATTGTTTTTAGAACGACTCTCTTTCGAAACCAAATACACTCAACGTACCAGGACACGATGAGGTACACCTAAGACACTAAAAAAAAATCTTTCAAAATCTGAAAATATTTCTTACTACAAAATCACATTTTTTTAGAACGATTTACCGTTGGAATCAAAATACACAAAGGGCGAATCAGACGAACAGGTACACGAAAACAAATTTAACACGAAAATTTATACATATTCTCAATTAATCTTTAATAATTGTTTAACCCTGTCCTCATATCCAACCAAAATTAATTTTCGCCACCACCCGAGTTGAATAAACAAAAATTCATTTTTTAGAATGACGAACTCACACCAAAACCAAAAACGACCCTCAGCAAGCCCGAGGAGAAGGTACACAAGATTCACTACTCTGAACACGAAAAAAATGACACTCGCACGCTCACAAAAATAAAATTCTTAACAATTTCTTCCAGTAACAATTTTGGTACGAATAGTCTAAAAATCTTCGACTCTAAAACTTCTGCCAAGCACTGACAAGTAATGCGAAAAATGAACCAAAGATTTACTCTTCATGCAAATTGAAAACACTAAAAATCGCAGCGACTATTCATATGCAATTTTAACCATTTTGTTTTTAACAGGAATGGCAACGATCGTGCACAAGATAAAATCTAAATTATTTTGTTTAACTCGTCCTTTTTTTTTTGTTTACAGGTTGAAGAAACTCGCAAGCTCAGTCTGAAACCCGGAGCCAAGGTAAATTTTCTTTTCTGACGAAAATATTTTCAAGATAGTAAACAAAGAATTTTCTATTAATTTTTCAATCGTTCTGATTGCAGCCCGAGGAAGAGAAGAAGACTCTGAACAAGGTCGAGCTCAAGGTGAGTTGGACGTTTCTTCTCTCAGATTTGGAGCACATTATAGAGAATACTTAATTGACGATTATCGAGTTATTCGAAACGACGTGTTACACGTGAATCGCGATCGGTCAAGCTTCGGTTTAACTGTAATCTGACGAAGGAGAGAAAAAAACGATTGATTTGAAAAAAATGATTCAGCCGACAGAGGGAGTAGAGGCGAAACCAAAACTGCGTAGGCCTCCACCTAAGAAGGAGGAAGCTAAAGTCGAGGATTTCAAAGGATTTCAGCTCAAACCCACTGTCAAAACGCTTACAAAGCCTGATAAGGCTGAAAATGGCACGGTTGAGCTCAAGGTAGCCCCAAACGATGAGAACTCGAACGTGTTTTATCTCTTCTCTACTTTTCTATCCACTTTACCCCTACGTGTATCTATCTCTTCTCTACTCGTTTCCAGCTAAAAATTATCTCACGAAAACAACTGATATTTACTCTTCTTCTGCCTCATATTTATCTTTCTATTCTCGACTGCAAATTTCTACCACTCTCTCTCTCTGTGTAAATAATTCTCACATCTCTTCGTCTATCTACTTTTTTTTAATTCTCTTACAGCGACGCAGTTTCTTATTTACTCTTCATCGTCTATCTCTGTCTCTATTTCTTCTCTCTTTCTCTGTGTTTTCAGGAATCCCTCGTTCACTTCTCATAATAAAAAAAATGATAATAGCTCACGATCATCATATACACTTCGCAAATCATAAAACAAACATCATAAACATTCGTTCAACATCATAAACGTTCATCGCCTAAAACGTATCGCATCAAAATTAAAATAGGAATAAAACTGATTAAAACTGACTGATTAAAAAAATTAAAACTCGATTCATTAAATGACAGCATCATCGTAAAACATAACTCGACTCGATTAAAAAAATAAATAAATGTCGTCGATAAAAAAGTAACAACGAACTGAAATTAAATTCCATAAAATTCATTGCTAGAATATCTTTCACCCTCTAAGATAACAATTGGTGTTTGCCTGTATAAAAATTCTCACATTCTCAGTGAGAAACCCGCATGTCACCAATGATATTAAAAAAAAAACGTACATTCACCATTATCGAATCGCAGGCTGGGACAAAAACTAATATTCGTTTCTGGATTTTTCCACCATGCAGAAAACTGAGAAGGCTGAAAAGCTCGAAGTCAAGAAGACGAAGACGTCGAAGGCGGCGAAGGAGGCGAGCTACGAGCTTCCCGAGATACCTGATTACGAAAGAGCCGTCCTTGAGAAGCCACAGGAATTCGAGTTTGGCGATCACGTTGCTCGTGACAAGACGAAGCTCGACAGACCGGTTGGCCAGGTGAGAAACATTTCTCCTTTCATTTTTTCCCAAGTTAAAAAATCTCTTTTCAAAGATTTATTTGACATTTCGTAAATTCAGATATTTTAGAACGAATTTTGAAAAATGTGTATTTTTTTCACGCTTGTTCCTGCAGAAGATCGAATCGAAGGTGAGTTTCGCAAATGCTCGATTGAAAAATTGTTTTGCTTCGCTGGCTGACTATCGGGACGTTAAAGCATCGAGGGGAAAGCTTCGCAAACAAATGGGTGATTTTCGTGTGTTTTCGCATTGTTTTTCCAAATATTTTCACAGACTTTATTAATCTACTTTTAATTTGGAATTTTCATTTGATTTTTATTTCTAGAGATTGTTTTATGGCAAAGAGTAATCGATCGGTTTTTGAAAAACGTTCGGAAAATTTTCACGTGACGAGGAGTCGATAAATCGGTAGTAAGCGGAAGGACAGGGGAAGGTAGAGAGCGTCCCTTGCACTCGATCAGTCCATATTTCCAATCTCACGTCTCCTTCTTCATCGGAACTCTTATTCTTCTTATTCTCGGTCTGGTTGGCAAGCGATGAATGCCGCGCATAGAAAACTTATTTTAGCATACAAAAAGCTGGCCATATCTCTCAGCTTCTTTCTCAGGCGTATCTCGGGCTGTGTGGGCTCGACTGGTGGAAATGGCCACTGCCCACCTCTTCATCTATTCATTACAGCCCAAAAACCAACCGAATTATTATGCCAGCTATCGGGAATCCTTCTCTCTCTCTCTCCACTCTTTCTCCTTCTCTTAATCTTTCTCTCTCTCTCTCTTAATCTCTCGCCCCTCACACCCGTTCTGTCCAAAAATCGAGCGACCAAGAACAGGGACGTTTTCTATTTTCGGGGATCATTACGTCCACACACGCGCAATTAAATAGAAGAGTACAGAGGCACGAGTGCATATACACGCGTACGTCGATCCATCCAAATTCTTACATATCCGCATATATTATTTCTGCGTTTGTGCCTGTTTGAAAATTTCGGCTGCGCTCGCGGTAAGTGGACAGTCATGGATTTTCGGCCTAGTCGAGGGCTCGACGCTTCACCCTCGTCGGTTTAATCCCCGATTTTTACGACATCCGGTCCGGCAACTGACAGTGCGAGCTAAACAAATTGCTGCCGCGTTATTTAATTCGGAAAGCCAACGTTTTTCAATACCGTACGAGCCTCGTTGCATACTCTATTTTTTTCTCGTTTCGACAGCTTTGCAGCTCGTTCGATGTTTTTTTTTCCATGGATTACGATTTTTATTGTTGATTTTAATCATCTTTGGTTGATGAATTATTGCATTTTTTTGTTTTTTTTTTTCGTTGTTCGTCAAGATGAGCATGTTGCAATAATGATCGCTGATTATGCGCGGAGTGTGAAATGGTTGATGCATTTTTGTAGCCGAAATTACCGGAGATCAAAGCGCCCGAGGCTCCGAAGATCGAAGTTATCAGGGAATCGACACCAGTCGGGAGCAGACGACCTTCCCTGGTTCCTGGAAGCGGTGGAAGCAGCCGAAGGGGTTCTCTCATACCTCCCGAAGAACTGGGACGCAGGCCCAGTCTTATCATCAGCGACGAGGTATGTTACGAAGAGATTTCTTTTTCCTCGAAGGTATATAGACTGCCAGACGTTTTTTTTTCCTCTGTCGTCTGTTGGAGATCGGAACGGTGTCGGATGATCGAATCTCGATCTTCGAAAAGTCGATAAAAGTCAAATAATATTTTTGGTTAATCGATTTTTAAAACGATGTACTGAAAACCAAATTTGTTTTATTCAACAAAATTATTATTCCGATACGTTCAACGATATTTTTTTTTTGCAAATTGAACTAAATTCTTTGTTGATTTACCTAAAGTTTAATTATTTCAAACAAATAATTGATTTTTCAACTAAGCATATTTTCCAACTGAACGATCAAAGATTCATTAAATTATACAGAATTTCATCAATTATTCCGATCGCCAGCAATCAGTTCGAGTTTTGTCTTCAATTTTTTTGTTCGAGATCGTGACGTTACTTTTTTTTCTTCTTTTTTTTCTGTTTTTGTTTGCGTCAAAGCACAGCTGGTTAAAAAAAAGAGTCAAGTCAGTAGATACTCGTTTCTGCGTTTAGCCCTGGCATATTTGCAGTTGGTTTTTTATCACGTCCAATCGTTTTATCTATTTTTTTATTTATTTATTCTTTCTCGTTCTTTTTTTTCTCTTAGTGTGTCAATGCGATTTACTTTTTACTGTTTACTTCCACATAGGATTTTTACGTAGACTCTTCCTTTGACGAGTTTTATGAAATGTTTAGCAGCGAATTCTTGTGCCTTGCGAACAATTTGTGCCGGCAATTAGTTCGAGTCGATTGTCCTTTCTTTTTTCACGTAGTATTACTTTTTTCAAATATTTTTTCTATACGAACATTCTTTGTTCTCGTTTCCCGTTTTTGTCTCTATTCTGTCACTCTCCATCTTCATCTTTCCGTTTGACTTTCTCTATCTCTCTGTCTCTTGTCTCTTTTTCTATTTACTCTAGAATTTAGAAAATTACTCGTAGATACTTGGAATGAAAAATAGTGAAATTCCCTGCTCTCGTGACTTTTCGATCCAGATACGATCCTCGTGTCTCACTCGTCCCGAGCAGTTGAGAGAATACCTCAATTTCCGACAATCGTCACAACGATTTTTACCATTTTTGACTCCGTCGAACAGACGCGAAACATTTTTTCCCTTTTTTTTCTCCAACGGGAACGAGTTTTTTTTTCGTAAGACTTTTTACAGGGATTTACGACGGCGAAACGGATTCCAGTGATTTTTGTAAAATCTCGCGACGTTGGACCTTTATTCTTGTTCTCGCAAATTATTCATTCTCGACGAGTGCGCCAATGAAGCCTGAGAATTAAAATCCAACGTCGCGAGATCCCAACGGATTCTTATTAATGAAAACTTTTCTATTTTCGTGTACCAGCCAGCATGAAAAATTCACAGAAAAAAAACGTACACGAACATTATTGACACTGTCAGCGAGACGATACGAGAAAAGAACATTTAGTACAGCCTTTATTTCTACAATAACGATTTGGTCCATAGGAGCATAGAAAGCTGCGACCTGGCGAAGTTTTGGACGAGCGCAAGGTGAGATTACTTCGTCACGCATCGAAGAGGAGCGAAAAAAATCATATGGGAATGGCTGCGATAATCATCATAATACCATCGACTACCAATTGCACTTATTTTCTTATTTAATTCCTTTTTTTTTATCTAATTTTTTTTACCTAAACACTCATGCACACTCGTACTCTGTCTCGAGAACCGTTTCGATTTTTTTTTTTACAAAATTTTGTCAATATTCAATTATTATAAAATACTATATGATATAAAAATT
Organism: Cremastinae sp. A BG-2022a; assembly: GCA_030522545.1. NCBI lineage: Eukaryota > Metazoa > Arthropoda > Insecta > Hymenoptera > Ichneumonidae > Cremastinae sp. A BG-2022a. The sequence goes on from JAPYYW010003337.1 coordinate 17,260, forward strand.
TCAATAATGTGTCAAAATATTATTGAAAACTTCTCGTTAAGATATTCAACGTTCCAGAACTCAATATAATTGCAATTTTGTGACGAAAAGTCTCGAAACGTTCCGCACTCTCACGAAACAGAAAAATTTCATTCGTAACTCGCCATACTCGAGTCTTTTTTTCTACTTTACAATACAAGCACACGCAAGCACGCATACACTTTTACACGGTACGTTCGTGACGTGAAAGCCTTTTGGGAAACAGACTGAAAAAATGCAATTAATTCAAAATTACGAAAAAAAAAAATAATAAAAAGACCAAAAAAAGGTAAATAAAAAGGTCGAGTTTCTCAGGACGTTTGTACGTGACGACTCTGCCTGCTCGTAACTTTACTAGCCCCGAATGGCTCGAGAATAATGAGGCTGAAAGTCGCCGGGACGGACGTTCAAATTTTCAGAAAAATTGATATATCGACTCGGCGGAGAGACGGAATTTTGTCGCGTCTGATGAAAATGATGAATATTTCGGTTATAAAGTTTCAGTGATAAAAGCTTGATAGCCCGGTGGTGGGGAGCGTCCCTCGCGTGTCCCATAATTGGGATTCGAGAGCGAGAAATTTTCACGCGACACCCGAGCGGCTCATCTATAGAGGAAAGATATTAATAATCGTTTCAACATCTTATGCTCCTTATCGCCGGGGCTTTAAACGAGCATCAACCACCTCTTTTCTCTCTCTCTCTCTCTTGAAACCGTTCGCACACGTTTGCAGTAATAAACGAGATGGTGACGAGAAAAGTGAGGAAATCTCGGCCTCTCGTATCTCGAAAAGTATTCGCGCGCGCTTACGAGCGGACGTCAACGGCTCTGGTCCGTTTAGCCCAGACGTCGTTCTCACCTCGTTTGATCGGAGGAATGAGTCCCGCGAGCCTCGACGGCGTAACGGGGGAGAGGGAGAGCGACGAAAAAGAAGTCCGCTCGAACGGGAAAAAACGAAAAATGGAACGTCCGAGTCCCGGCGACGTTTGCCGAACTCGCAAACGAGCGTATGATTATTAAATCTCCATAATAATTTGCATCTTGCATCACTGGCACGATTTACCGAGGGATTAAGGACGACAACAGGAATTCTCGTGGAAAGGAAACTTCCGAATCGGCATTTTTTTTCACCCCAACCTTTTACTTTTTGCCCCTTTCACACACATAAATTCAAGATTCTAAATGCCAAATGGTTAAAAATTTCCAGCGATTGAGTGTCAACGATGAGCGAGAACCCGATTTCCCGTCTCGAGTGAGACACCCTTGAAGATAATTCGATAAAATAATGATCCAACAACGACTCGCGCGTCCTGGACGACAGACCGTCGGCGAAGTGACGAATACGACGACAATGACGATGACGGTTATGACGATCGGGTATCGGGAGATGGATAAAAGTAGGAGGTGCTGTCGAAAACGTTTATTCTCGAAATATCTCGCCTCTGGGAGAGAAATGAGGCTCGGAGGCTGAGGATTTCGAGGAGAAGTCAGGAAAGCCGCGAATTGGCGACGAGAATTTCTCTCTTCCCCTCTCTCTCTCTCTCTCTCTCTCTCTCTTTCCTCGCGTTTGTGTGTAGAGCCACGAGAACTCTTCGAGTATAATTAATTCTTAAAATATAGTTTCTGAAAATAGTCTGAAAGAGCTCTCGACGACGATTCGAATATTCGAACCGAGAGAGAGAGAAAAAGAGAAAGAGCGAAACAGAATGATTGCCAGATTTCCATCTGGCAGGTCGATCTCCTTTAACTCCGAGATGTCTCGTGAATCATTTTACAGCGAATATTGCTTTCTTACATCCCCTGTACATACGAGCGATGTTTCTCGAATTTGTACGCTCTTTTCTGTATACACAAAGTCTTCCGGATATTTCTCAAATAGATTTCCTCCCGGGAATTAATTTCAGCACGCTCGCTATTAAAAGAAATTTATCATTATTCATTAAATATTTGTCAATATATATTTACTAATATTTATCATCGTGGTCTGCAACTTCAAAATTCAAGAAAAAAAATGAACAGGTTTTAATTAAGGGGTTTCGATACCCATAACGAAATAATAAAAATTCCTTCAAATTTGGAGAGGATATTCTTTCATATGAAATGCGTAAACACGATTTTTTTAGAATTTTCGTCTAATTATTTTCCGAACAATTGAACCATGAAATATCATTTTTTAGATAATATAGCTATATACTTTCCGTGTATAAGAATGTACCTTCAACACTTGGTTACTCGAAAACAATATAGATGATTTTTTTTCTGAATTTATATAAATTTGTTTAGTGGCAAAGAACGTTCTTTCAAATTTTTATCGTGTTTTTAATAAATTTCGATTCCCTATACTTTTAACATGT
>JAPYYW010003338.1:0-15405 GCA_030522545.1 Cremastinae sp. A BG-2022a
AGTACAATAAAGAGATGTGCAAAATTTTAAGAAGGTTCACCATCTAGATTTCAAGATATTTAGAATTGAAAATGGCAATATTTAACACAGGCTCTTATGGGAGACTGCAGAAACTAATGATTTTTGACAATAAATATATCGAGTTCTATGTAGTGAAACTTCTTAAAATTAAATATACAATTGCATATTATATCAAAGAAGGTATCTGCAAATTTTTAACAAAATCCTAAGAAAACGATTTTATGATAGAACTACCTTAATGTAAAAATAGTCAGTCAAAAATAGTCAGAGATGTGCAAAATTTTAAGACGGTTCACCATCTAGATTTCAAGATATTTAGGATTTAAAATAGCAATATTTAACATAGGCTCTTATGGGAGAGCACTGAAAATTGAGATTTTTAACAATAAATATCTCAATTTCTACATAGTGAAACCTCTTAAGGTAGGAGTCGCGTAAAATCGTTCGAGACAGAATTTCTTAAAAATTTACACAAATTTTTTTTGAGGTCGTGTCGAAATGTATGCCAAATTTTATGAAGCTTCACCATCTAGTTATCGAGATATTAATTGTTAAAAGTCGTCAAATTTTTTCAGCTCTCATAAGAGCCCGTGTTAAAAGTGGCAATTATTAAAAATAAATATCTCGATAACCACATGGTGAAGCTTCTTTAAATTTTGTACACATGTTAATATGAGGTCAAAGAAGATAAGCATAAATTTTGAAAAAATTTCAAGTGATGATTTTACATTTAATTAACACGTAAAATCAAACTTTTGAATAGACTGTCACGCGACTCCTACTTAAAAATTTGGTACGCATATGCGTAACGTATCAAAGAATGGCTATGCCAATTTTCAAAAAAATTCTTAAATAATCGATAAAACTATAGAACAACCTTAAGAAATGAAATTGCCAGAATCGCGACGATTTTTCACGAGTCCAAAAGTCGCGTTGGCGCGCCCTCTTTTTTTTGCATTTCTCTATTCTCACACCGAGAAGAAAATCGAACGCCGGGCGCGACTCGATAAAGTCGCAAAGTCGAGGAGCGAGAGGAGAAACAATGGAGTGAGAGACTCCGAGAGGACGAGGAAGAAAACGAAGAAAAAGTGAGAGAGAGAGAGAGATAAAATCGTGAACAGAGTCGAAACTCTCGAGGGCCCACGTCGAGATAAAAATTCACACGGGCGCGAACAATGGCGTCTGGCTGCGTGCACGCGCGACTGCAAAATTTTACAGTTTCATTTTTCTCGCACTCGACTCCGCATTTTTCGCTCTCCATTTTTTCCCCCTCTACGTCCATTGTCCCACAAATAATCCCAATTTATTTTCACCATATTATAATTATTATTTTCATCATTTATCGAAAGATTGGCTTTCGTTATTATTGAATTTTTTTTTAATCAATATTTGTCAATAAAAATAATTGAGCTCATAGAGATATTATTATTGTTTCCTATCGAAATCATTATAGTGGCGTAGTTGATTTCATAATTATGCACTTAATTAGGTAATTAATTGTGCATTATTTATAATACTTATAATTTAAATCGACGATTTATATATTAAATAATATTTAATTATTATTGTTTCATCATTTTAAATATAATTATTATACTATATAATAAATAAATACAATTATTTAATAAATATAATCAGTATATAATTAAATATAATCATTTTAAATATAAGTATGATTATTTTTATTGTGTGATTGTTTTTTTTTCAATAAATATAATGCAGCCAGTTAATTTTCTTCATTATTTCAATTCTCACGATTCAATAATTGTAAGTTCTACAATTTTTATCATTAATTTATCATTTTAATATTATGATTGGAAAAATAATTTAATAGTTTATTTTACATCTCCGTTATTTCTTAGTCTCGATCGATCATATTTTCTAACTCTACCTCGTCCACGAAATAATTCTAAATTACAAGGTATAAGTTCATTAAACATTGCTGATTATTTTTATAATATTTGTATATTTATTTGTATAATAAATTGTTAATTTTTAAAATATTTTAAATGAAACTTAAGTATCGAAATTTTTATTTATTCACAAAATAGGGGATTCAATATTTTTTATTTATGCAGTTTGAATATAATTTAAATAAAAATTATTTATTTATGTAATTAGGAGTTTAAAAAAATATGGAAAGGTGAATGAATGCCTGGCGCTCGGGATGACGGGCCGAGCGCCATTTTGGCCGGAACGTTGGCCCACTTTTTAGGGGTGGGTTTGGTTTTTCGCCGACCCCGGACGCTTTTATATTCCGTTCCGGCCGCACGGCCGACCCTCCCCCTTTTTTCTCTCTTTTTACGATTTTTTTTGTTCCTCGTTTTCGTCCCTTTTAGTTTTTTTTTCATTCTCCTGTTTCTCCCTTGTCCTCGCTCTGTGACATTTATTTAACAAGGTAACGTCGTTACAACGCCGAGGGGTCGAATTAGGGGGGCCAACACCCCCGGGCACCCTCGAGAGAGAACTTAACGACCAATAGAATCGACGAGAATCGACCGAAAAGATTTTTTTTATTATTTTCACTATTTTTCTCTTTCTTTCGTTTTTTTTCATTATCTCTCTCTCTCTCTCTTCGTCCCTCTTGCCCTTTTTCATCTCTCGCAGGACTTTGCTGGCACTCTTGATTTTGTAACGGATTTTTGCCTTTTATTCGATCTCGCATTGTCCTGTGAGAATTCTTTTTTTTTATTTTATTCGTAAATTATAGCATCGACTCGAAGATTACTTTTTTTGACTTGAAATTTTTTTTCAAGCATTGACTTCGCAGGCGCTTTATTTTCAATCATTTTATTTTCGAATTGAACAAATTAATTACTAATTTTTTTTCTTGACTTTGTACTCTTGTATTTTTGAATTCTTTTTTCTTTTTCAATTTTATTCTTTTTTAAAGACTTTGTTACACATTTTCTTCTTTTTAATTTGTAAATTAATTCAATTTTTAATTCGTAAATTACAAAATAGTCTAGAAAATTATTTTTCTTTGGATCGCAATTTTTTTAATCGATGACAAACGAGGGTTGATATTTTGGCTGGAATTTAATCGAGAATTTTATATTTTCGAATTACATTTCGATTACTACATTTTTTTCTTCACTTTGTATTATTGTAGTTTTTTTGTAACTTTTTTTTTATTTTTCATTTTTTTACGTATCAAAAAGAAAAAAATTTCTAGTTGTGTCGCACGAAAAATAAAGAGTTGACACTTTCAGGGACTTTCTGAAATGTTTTTTTTTTCGAATTACAAATCGATTACTACAGTTTTCAACTTAATTGTGTATTCTAGTACTTTTTGTACTCCCTTATCTTTTTAGTTATAAATTTTTTTTAATTTTTTACAAATTTCAAATTTGTATCGTACGAAAGATGAAGGGTAAAATTTTCAGGGACTTTCTCCAATACGTTATTTTCAAATTAAACATCGATGACTAAATTAGGATTAAAGAGAAAATTCAAACAAAAAACTTAAATTTGAATAAAAATTGTAAAATTATATTTTTCTTATAGTTTTCATTTATAATATATTTATCTCATTATTGGATTTTTTTAAGGGAAGAAAATGGAGGGTTGAAATTTTCCGGGACTTCCTAACGAGTTTTCTACTCAAATAATAATCGTCTTAATAAACAAATGTGGAAATAATAAGAAGGAAAAAACAGAGAAAGAGAAGAGGGAATAAAATGTCGACGAGAAACGAGCCAAAGTGGACGTGAATTTCTTAAGGGTTGCTTCCACCCTCTGGACTTATTATTTTCGTCGGGTCTGCGTGTATTATTATGATTTAATTTATTTTTTTATTCTTCACTATTTCCCTTTTACAAATATTCACCCCGGTGTTTTCTTTTTTCCTTTAACGTTCAGTCGTTAAATTCCGCTCATGACGAAATAATATGAAAAAAAAATTAACGAGATTATTTTTTCCCTCATTTGTTATTACTGAAAAAAATGCAGAAATTAAAGGGTCGAAGAGGAGAATTGCATTTTTGACATTATTATTTCTAATGATCTAAAATCGATTTTAATTTTATTTTTCGTATTGCTCAACAAGATAATTTAATATTATAATGAGAAAAACATTGGAACAAAATAAATCAAATAAATAAATAAATAGTTTATCAAATTGAATGATATTCAAAATAAAATATTCTCTGCAGAAATTTATCTTATCAATGGTGAGTAATAAAACTTTTTTTTCTATCGACGATCGGTTAGTTATCTTATAGGAATAAAGTAGGAATTATAGCAGTAGATGGTAAGGTTGAATTTTTACTTTACTAACGTCCGATATAGAAGAACTCTTGACATTGAGAAGATAAAAATTTTGGCGGCATAAATTTGAATCACACATTTTTCAGTCCTCCGTAGTAATCAGTATATTTCCATATATTATTACATTAGATAATTAAATCGATATATCAATATATTAAATCGACATTGATTTTTTGTTTCGATCTTGATCTTTGTCATCTTATTTTCAGGCCTACGGGTATCGTGGATGAGAGAGGGTGACATCGACATTTCGGGATATTTACAAAAATACAAAAAGATTACAAAACATCGACACCTACACACCGACCATAAAATCTCTCTAAATTTTCATCAGACCCTCAGAATTATTTATCTCAGACTATTATTTCGATTATGCAGGTTGTACGAACATTGCAAATCTTTTTCTATAACGATTAAAAAGCTTCGTTGACGATTTTCCGCTTTTGAAGAGACAAGAAAAAAATAAGAACAATGTGTTATCGAAAAATTCAGAATTTACGTGATTATCGAGAGAACTCGTTTTATTTTATCTCGCTCGAGCTCAATCGTAGGCCTCGATTCGTCAATTTGATTCACTCGTGTCTCCTTTCACAATTAACATGACGAATAATTTTTTTTTTTTATTTGATTTGCAGTGAATCACGTTTGGTCCTGACTTTTTTAAGGTAGTTCCAGTACTTTTATTGAAATTGCCTAAAAATGATTTTCGTATATTGTTCAAAAATTAGTGCCAATTCGTTAATGTTTTTAATGTTTTGTTTTGTTGAACATTTTTTTAATACTTTGAAATATTGAGAAAATGTTTTGAGATTATAAAAAAAAATTTCATAGCGTTTTAAAAAAATTTTCAAATATTTTTTAATCCAGTTGAAAACATACAGTAATAATATTCACATTTTTATTAAACTAAAAAAAAATTATATTCTTTTAAAAAGAGTGTAGATAATTTTTCCATCTTTTTTTAAATTTCTTCTTCAATCGTCAAACTTCAAAATTAAAACAAAAATCAAAGTCTTTCTCGTCTCGCTGGAACTACCTTAATCAAAAAAAAAACACAACAACAACAAAAATGACTCGTGAAAGTCCATATACGGTGACGATACTTCTCGACGATGGATCGTGACTATGTACAAATTAAAATCGACGATATATTCACCGCCCGCAAGCGAATTCACGTAAAAAAGGTGAATCTTTTGAATTTCGGTCCATCCAACCAGCAAAATTTTTTCCTCCCCCTGACAATTCCGAATGTCCTCGAGAGGAGAGAAGAAAATTCTTGTAATCGTAACTTGGCACTCGGCGACTTCCAGTCTTGTAAAATAATATTAATAATAATAGTAATAATAATAATAATAATAAAATAATAATGTGAATAACAACAACAACAACGGTGAAAATAAGAATAATGGGAATGAACCTGCGGGGCTGGGACGATGAGGAAAGGAGGAAGAGAGAGAGAGAGAGTTTTAGAGAGAAGAAAAAAGGAAGGAAGGAAAAATTTGAGAAATAAAAGACAAAGAATGAAAACGGAATTGAAAATGAATTGGAATGACTCGTTCAGTGTCTCTCTCGGGAATCCTCTCGATGGGCGCTGTGCCGTCGAGTCTCCTGGCCGCTCGGGGTGACCGGACGGCGCTTCGACCTCTTGAACTTGGCGATGTCCTCGCCGAAGACGTCGCCGGTCCTCAGGGCGGATATCAGATCGTCGAACTCGCCCTTGTTGTCGCCCTGGCCGTTGCTGTTCGCCTCGTTCTTCTTGTTCAGCGTTATCCCGTTCAGAATCCCCTCCCGGGAGTTCTTTCGCTCCATCGTACGTTTTTTCAACTGGAAATTGAATAATTTACGTTGAAAAATTGTACTTGAATAATTGAAGTAGAAGAAATGGAATTAAGAAATTGAAATTAAAAAAATTATAATTGAAGAATTCTTCAATTATATAAATTCTTCAATTATAAAAAATCGAAATTAAAAAAATTATAATTGAAGAATTCTTCAATTATAATTTTTTTTAATTTCAATTTTTATACATGAATAATTGTAATTGAAAAAGTGTACTTGAATAATTGAAATAAAAATATATAATTGAATAATTGCAATTGAATAATTGTACTTGAATAATTGAAATAAAAAATATAATTGAAAAATTGCAATTGAATAATTGTTCTTGAATAAGTGTAATTGAAAAATTGTATTTCAATAATTGTAATTGAAAAATTTTACTTGAATAATTGGAATCGAAAAATAGAAATTAAAATATTGTAATTGAATAATTGTATTTAATTGTGTAATTATATAATAATTTTACTTGAATGATTGTACAATTACAATTACAATTTTCAATAAAAATTGTACTTGAATGATTGAAATTGGAAAATAGCAATTGAAAAAATTTAATTGACAAATTGTACTTGAATAACTGTAATTTAATAATTGTACTTGAATAATTGTAATTAAAAAATTGTAATTGAAGAATTGAAACTGTAATTTCAGATGAAAATCATAACGTAATCAAAAGTTCAACCTCTTGCTCTTGCTTCGCCCGACGTTCCTCCTCCTCGACTTTCCTTCTCATATTTTCGACGTCTTGCCTTGCCTCGGCCAGTGCTTGCAGGAAATTCTCAAAAATGCCAAAGAACTCGTCGGGCTGGACTCCAGCTGAGTCTTCGCCGAATAGTCGCACAGCTCGGTCAAATCTTGTCTTCATGTCCTGGAAAAGGTCTTCAGCCTCAGCCAAACGACACGTCGCCTGGGCCTGGAAATCTCTCATCGCAGGGATGAACATGTCGCCTTGAAGAACTTGGGCCTGTCCTCGATGAAATTCTGAAAAATAAAATACCAATTAAAAGTTATTAGCGTATCATTTTAACGTACTTTTTAAAACCCTTATCAAGTTCTGATGATTATACTCCTATTCGAATATTCCAAGGTATTTATTTTGACTTCATGTCTTAGTCAAAATCATGTGGGAATCAAGATTTGGACAATATGATTTAGACATCATTATTTTGATACTAAGGTTTTGATTTGGAGTTGAATATTATGATTTAGACACTTTGAAACATCATAGGGATTAACGAATCCCATTAATTGGACACTATGATTGCACTCCACAATCTGCATACCATGATTTGGAACTTCACAATTTAGACACTATGATTTTAATCCCATATTGTGGATTCCCCAATTAGAACACTATGATTTAAACTCCAGGATTTAAGTACCACTTGAACACCTTTACATTTTATGACATTTTTCAAATATGCTTCCTAAGTCGTATATCCTTAAAGTTAGCATCCCTGAGTTGAGAAATACAAATCAAAAAGTCTAACCAATTTCTCGTTGGACGTCCTGCAATCCATTTTTCAAATTGGCCACTTCTTTTTGGAGATCAGCCATGCTGACCCTGGCAGCGGTTCTGACATGTGGCATGTCTTCCTCAATTTCCAGAACATCCCTAAACCTAGATTCGAGTATCTGGACCAAATAGTGAAGAAGGGTCGTTCCTTTTGAGCAGGATGATTTTGTGTCAACGAGACGATTCAACGAAGCCAACCGGAAGCCTCCAGCGTTTCCTCGAGCGTTACCTCGATTAACGTAATTTCCCAGAGCTAATACGAGTTCTAGAAGCTTGCGAAGCTTTCTTGATCTGGCAACCTGACGACTCGCCTCCAATACAGCTCTCATTCGAGGCGTTAATTCAGAAATACTTGCAGCAAATTTCTTCTTGTAGTGCAACGAACGTAGACGTTGCTCATAGTGTGGAACTCTGTTTAGAAAAATACATAATTATGGAATGGTCTTTAATGAAGAACCTATTATTTAGACATTGTCATATGATGTGAAATGACTTTTGAGTAAGAAGTATCTTAGCGTAAAATCTAACAAATTGTTCATCTGAGCAAGTCTCTGATTTAACTTTGTAAGTTTATAAGTGTTTCTTTGAGGATTAGAATATGGGAGTATAGGAATAACATACTTGGAAATTTGATAGAGGAAACAATCAGCTCTGCTTTGAAGCTCTTTCTGGTTCATATCGAGCAACGCAGCTTCCTCGGACGATGGTATATACTTCAACAGTTGTTCGACCATGTCAATGTGAAGAGTATTTTGCTGATCCATAGATAAGATAGTCCTTGTAATTTCATGATCAGACATTTTCAGCTTGGACAGTAAAATAGTACAATTCTGGGCCCTTCTGGAATCAATAACAGACATCGAGGATTTGTTCTTTCCAAGTTTTCTCAAGTCCTCGATAGAGCCTTCGGTCGATACACCATTTTTCTGGTAAGCACAGAATATCTTGTCGATCGATTCCAAGTCCATGACATTGTACAGTTTGGTATCATCCAATTCCGACCATATGGTCCCTTGGAGCTTCTGCTCTGGGATTTTGGACCAATTGAACGACTTTAAGGGGTTTCCAGGTTGAGGAACGTTCTTGATGATTTCGACCTTCATAGGTGGTGGTGCTGCAGGCATCAGGCATGGCGGTGGTGGTGGTGCCACTGGAGGTGGTGGTGGCGCTGGTGGTGTTGGTTTTGCAGCGATTTGCTCTGGGATCTCGTCCTCGACTATCTTATTAATAGTTGCCTTGGCATCATCAGGCAGACTTCCTGAAGCCACCAACCGCTCCAGTCTCTTTCTCTCAGACTTCTCATTGTTGACCTGCCTGGAAAGGGTCTCGATGTTATCCTGGAGCTCGGAGATCCTTTGCTTCGTTTCAATGTGCATCGAAGTCTCCTTCTCGAGTCTCTCCTTGACTCTCGCCAGACTTGCTTCTATGTCTTCCTTCTCCTGATTCCTAAGGTCCAACTCTTGCTCCTTTCTCGCCAGTCTCGATGACATGTCCGAATTTTCCCGCTCCAACTCCTCTGCCTTTTTTCGGGCTGCGACGAGTTCTTCCTCCTTTGCGAGCAACTGGACTATCTCTTTAACGTTTATCTCAATCGGTGCCACGTCCGGATTCTTGGGAGACCCGGACTCACTGTTCTCAGCTTGCAGCACTATTTGCTGCACTATCCGGTCAAACAGCAGCCAGTGTTGAGGATGAGCTCCGTAATCCACTGTTGAAATAAATTTAAAAGGATTTTGATTAATAAGAATGTGTAGAAAGCTTTCTTTGATGGAATCTTATGGACAATAGTCCAGAAATATGATTCTTCAATATTTATTGAAGGTGGCAAAGATACCAATTATTTTTGCCATTGTTTTTAAAACCTTTCACTTTTTTTAACATCCCTTAATGAATTCATTTAGGAAAAGAGGTTGTATTATAAACAATTACCAACAGATTTAACGTCAAAAGGTTTCTGGCAATAATTTCGTAATTGCTAAAACTTACAAGGTAGCAAAAGGCAGTGCTCAAGAAGGCTAAGAAGGTGTGGATAAGCGGCAGTGTGGCTGAGCTTTCGTCTAAGAAGATCGAACATGGCAGTGGCGCTCTTCGTGTCAACGTGATCCTTCTCGAATTTTCGCGCCAATTCCTTCTCATCCTCGTTCCTGACCATCTCGAAGAAGTCCAAATGCCTGTCGAGGGTCTCGTTCTCGTATTTGCGGAGTTTCTCGATGATGGGCTGGATCCCAAGCATCAGAAGCTCGTACCGTAGGTGGAGACGAAATTCCAACGTCACCTGACCCGGACCGTAATTCAGGACTGCGTTTATGAACGACATTATCGCCGTCTTCAGGGACAAATTGTCCTTGTACACTCCAAAATTCTTGTCCAGGTCATTCACTATGCTCTGGAATCTCGTTCTCTCCGAATGGTACTGCTGAAAGTGCAGCATCGCCTCCAAAACTTTTCTGTGACCACCTGGCACTAGGCAGACCGCTCCAAGTATCTCCAGGACAGAGATCTTCGCTTTTAGGTTCTCCGTTGCCAGTGACTGCGATATTGTGTTTATTGCGGTTGGGTGGGCCAGGACGTGGGCTCTTCCATTCTGAAATTATTTCATCATATGAAGAAGTGTTTTCAATTTAATTACCAATTTTATGAATATCAGCTATCAATAGACAGGGTGACCTATTGAAAGACCTATTGGTCTAAAGTATACCAATCTCTTTTTTCTATTAGGAACTGACATGGAGGATCTTGCATTTTGAAATGATTTCACCACATGAAAAACTGTTTCCAATTTAATTACCCATCATCAATATCAACTATCGATAGATGGGATGACCTATTGGAATATGTCTAAAGTATACCAATGTCATTCCTCTATTAGGATCTAATATGGAGGCTTGGTTTAAAATATTACGACAGCAACAAAGGGTTCAATTGGCTAGTTTTGAAGCATGAGTGCACATAAATTTACGTATACCATCTGAAGAGGTGTATCCTTTTCTGTGGTTTAAAATTTGCTGCTAGATGTCATATCAACTTTTGTCAGATCTCAAATGCAACTTTATTTCTAAATGTCAAATTCTGTATTTAAATGATTTGGTGAACTTGAAACCTATTTTTAATTATCTTTTCAAATCGGTCAATCCAACTTTGTCATCCCTAGATTTTGGACAACCCTCAATCGCAAACATTTTTTTGGTCTTAGCCTTAGCTTTTGGCATTCTCAATCTCTTAGTGGACAAAAGTCACTTTTGTCTTCTAAGTTGTTTCTTAAGTCAATCATTTCATAATTTCATATTTACAAATCATCAACAAATCATTTCAAACAAATTGAGAAAGTGAACAAAATAGTCAGTCTTTTGAGGAGTGTCGAAGACAAGAGTTTCTAGAAAATGGTTTCAAAGTTCGTCTCACAAACCGAATTGTTCATCAAGGCCTTGAGACATCCTATGACGCTGGTATGAAGATTGCTGTTGGCAGCGTCAACGTCGATCGTACCGAGGACTTGGAGAAGAGCGTTCAGGCCATCGAGCTCGATGAATCTCAGAACGAAACTGTGGGGCTGCGTTCTCAACGCCGTTTTCAGAGCCTCGACCTGACGCATGTGATTCGTCAGGTCTTCAGCATCTTCAGAAACAGGTGTCTGCAAAGAAAGAAAAATCACTAAGAATCCAATTGTTAAATATTTAAAAATTGTCATGTCAAATTAAAAATTTGACGAATAATATTTATAAATGAAATATAGAAAAAGCATGAAAGTTTAAAGATTAGATTGTTTTAAAATAAAGCTACTGTAAAGTCTAAAGAAACTTTTTATCAGAAGTGTGAAAAAATACTACTCATATTGAATTTTTTAATTTAAAAATAAATGCAAAAAAATGTTTACGAAATAAGAGTATTAAAAAATTAATGTAAAATGACAAATGTTGGTAAAAATATAAGTAAAAAAAATTAATGTAAAATAAATATAGATAAGCATGGGAAAAAATGGTCTAAATAGGCAAAATTGATGAATTATAGTTACGTAAGTGTTAAAAAAAACTTACACTCGCTATGGTTCGAACTCGGTTGATGTAATCTTCGGGATCCCCGCTCAAATCCGTCGTCCTGAGACCACCGTTGTCCAGGGTGTCGTTCCCTTTCCTGGAGCAGTAAATCTGCCATTTTTTGTTGGCAGGGAGAGCGAGAACCGCCTGCCTGTTCGCCTGGGTAAGGTCGAGCTCGTCGACGAGCTCCAGAAACATTTTGTTCAGTTCCTCCTCAGCCGGCATCGGCAGAGTCGGTGTCATCGCCTGCAGGGTGAGCGTGCCCGTATGCTCGACCACGCAGTAAGTAATTTCCGGTGGCTCGTCATCCTTGAATAGAAAATTCATTAAGAAAATTAATTTAATTAATTAAAATAAAAACATTTTTTTTAAATTAAAAAAATGATAATTAGTTATGATGAATACGTGAATTGGAAAATGGTAATAAAATGGTAATATATGAAGAAAGTATTCGGTTGACAATGTAGTTACAAATTTTAAAGGGAATTTTCAACTGGAAATTAAAACAGTAACTATATAAATAAAATAATAAAAAAAGTAAATGGGTGTCCTTGAAAAATTGTAATTGTTGATAAAAAAGGATCCTAAAACTGGCAATAATGGTATTAAGTGAAGATTCTAATTGACGAAAATAAATGGTAAAAATTTAATTTAACTAATCGGTAAACAAGTTTTTTAGAAAATGGCAAAAAATGTAGAAGAAAATTGAAAATAAATAGCAAAATCTGTATGGTAATTGGTAATTGGAAGAAAAATGGCAATATCGAGTACAACAAATAAATAAATGAATATTTAAATTCTTAAAAAATGATTGTAAGGGGCAAATAGTGACCGAAATGTGAAAAAAATAAATAATAATAAAATGGTACCTAATTACTTCAGATCCCATTTCATCTAACACTATCCTAAGCTAATAAAAAAATTATGTTACAAGACTAGAGTTCGAAAGAAAAATATTTAAAAAAATTGATAAAACATTTTTTCGTTACTTTATTATTCGTGTATAAAAAAACATGGTACGGAAAATCGTAAATTCCTGAAAGGAAGTCACGAGGTTTCAGGACCAAGAGAGATCGAGTGGGAGATTTTTTTTTCCTTCCTTTCAATTCTTTTTATTCTTCCTTCATTTCGCTCGCTCGATTATCGCGACGGGGATAGCCGGAGGCAAAGGTCAGAGGACCGGCTCCTCGGGCGATAAATTCTTGAGGTACTTTCACACGTGACTAGGAAATTATCGAGCAACGACGAGAGAGCTCCCGAGCACATTTTCATCGCTCGATCATAATTTTTTTTAATTGAAGTACAAAAAAGTCAATCACTCATAATAATCAAACATTTAATTATATAATTAAATAACCTTACGAAAATTACTCAAAATTAGTTTTAAAAAAGGTTTAAAATTGAGATTAATCTTTGTTTTTAGTTTAAACGTTCGAAAATTGTTTCGCATTACGTCACGATTAGGAGAAACCCAAAATATTTCAAAAAAATACTGAAGCTGAATGCTTGATGAAACAAATTTTTTAAAAATGTGATCTTGATTGATTTTTGTTGTTAATCAATTGAAAAGGTTTATCGAGAATGACTTAAAATTTTTTTCTACAAATTAAATACCAAATTTTTCAATTTGAGAAAGAATTTATTTCTAACTATTTTTTTTAAATCACAAAAATTATAAAAACGAAACTTGATCGATTAACAATAATAATAAAAAGTTAATAAATTTAATATAAAAAATTCTTTAAAAAATAATTAGCTCGACAATAAAAAAATAAAATAAAATGAGATTTAAAAAATCGATAAAAATGACTTTAAACGAATATAAATATGAAGAAAGTATTTTTTGCGATATAATAATGCGAAAAAAAAATCGTTAATCTATAAATAGAATTTTCCGAGGCCTGCAAAATTCGATCGGCGTTGTCCCTGGACTTTATTTCATCCCTTGTATCGCGAAATGGCCGGAGCTGAGTGGAGACGCTTGTAATTTCGGCTTTAAGAACAGAAACGTTTATTTCCCAAATTATTTACAGACCGGCTCGAAAAATTCTCTCTCAAGAGCCTTCTCGAGATTACGGCCCCGATCGGCCGTAAAAATTCTCCATCGGGGTCCCGAACGCCAGGAGAAAAAAAATTCTAACCGGAGTGGTCATTCGATAGGGCGACATTTTTTGAGACCAGTCATGAAAATCGGGAGAGAAAAAAAAATTGACTTTGGAAATAAATTTGCTGAATTTTTTCGCAATGTCGAAGATCCTCGACGTCCCTTCGCTCTCTCGTCTTTTTTCATGACGTTCGTTCTTTTTTCAATTTTTCTTATCCAGGTATTCCAGTATTTATTCTTATGTTCTCATGGTTTTCTTTTTTCATGACGTTCGTTCTTTTTTCAATTTTTCTTATCCAGGTATTCCAGTATTTATTCTTATTTTCTCATGGTTTTCTTTTTTCATGACGTTCATTCTTTTTTCAATTTTTCTTATCCAGGTATTTCAGTATTTATTCTTATGTTCTTATGGTTTTCAGGACGACGTGAAGACAGTTCCTAACGAAAGTGACTTCTTTACGATTAATTTTGATAATATTTTTAATAAAATTATTTATAAAAAATTTGGTAATATTTTCGATAAATGTTTCATAAAATTATTGATAATATTGTTTACAAAAATTTTGATAAATTTTTTTATAAAATTGACAAAAAAACTTCTGATAAAATTTTTCATACAGAATTTTATAAAATTTTTGACAAAACAATGATAATAATTTTTTATAAAATATTGATAAAATTTTGATAAACTTTTTGACAAAATATTGATAAAAATTGTATACAAAACGTTGAAATAAACTTTATATAAAAAGTTCCAATATACTTGAAATTGCGTTCATCTGAAAAAGTATCCCACATTTAAGGATGTATATGAGAGATATTTTTAAAAATACGAAAATTTAATAAACTTTTGATATTTTGTTCTTAAGTATATGAAAAAATGTGACAAATTTGAAATCGTTTTACTGAGTGGTTTAAGATTTATCAAACTCCAAAGTTGTTGAGATTTAACATAACTTCTTATGGAGAATATGTAAATTGCACTGAATACAAAGTTTAAAACATTAGATTATTAAGAAAATAAAATATATATATATTTGTTGCAGTGTGTTTACTTTTTATAAACAAAATTTTTAAACATGTTACGAAAATGTTCTTATTTTTATTATTTAAACATAAGAAAATATTTGAATTAATGTTAAAATATGCTCAAGTTGTCAATTGATAGTCAAAGTAAAGCTCAAAAAATTGGCGACTTTTTAGCAAAAGCCAGAGTCTGGTTATAGAATTAATTTTTTTCCGGGATTGCGTCTGTCCCATATTCATCCTTAAGGTAATTCTATAAAATTCTATAATTTTATCGATTATTTTGGATTTTTATTGTTAAAAATCCCTATTTCCAGTGCTCTCCCATAAGAGCTCTACAATTTTCAATCCTATATATATCTTGAAATCAAGATGGTGAACCTTCTTAAAATTTAGCACAGCTCTTTATTGCACTTCAAAGAATCTTCCTCAAGTTTTTTTAAAAAATCCTAAGATTATGATTTTTTTGCTTTTTGAGTATATTGAATGTTAAGTACATTGTTCTTGAAACAATTTGCAACAACTTTTGTTAATAAATTTAAGCTGAAAAACCACATGGTATAAATTGAAATAAAAACATTTTATCTGACTTTGTA
>JAPYYW010003339.1:0-15403 GCA_030522545.1 Cremastinae sp. A BG-2022a
AAAAAGTGCAAAATTCCCATGTTATTTAAATGGAAAAAGTATCGTCATTTAGGCAGACTTTCCCGGCATCGGAGGGGGGTTTTTTTTTCAAAATTCATTATAGAACCAAAACTAAAGATTTAGCCCGAACCCAAGCCAAAATAACCAACTTGGTAAATAACGGACACCCTAATATATATATAATAAAATAATAAAATAAAAAATAAAAATAAATAAAAATAAATAATAATAATAATTAATAGTATTAAGTTAAGTTATATCAATATTCCTATCCATTATTATGTATTTATATTTTTAATTATGTTATACATTTCTGTAAAACTACTATAATTTTGCCTAAGGGTTCTCTCCATGGCATGATAAATGTTCATTCATTCATTTATTCTTGACGATGAGCCCGAGTTTTACCGGGGATAAAAAAAAGGTCTTATCGCACGGATTTGCCCCATCACAGCGTGGAGGAGAATAAATTATGTACCGTGATAGCGTCTCCCGATGAGTCTACCGCCGTGGTGAACTCGGAGATGCCGATGCAAATTATTATGTTATATCAATATTCCTATCCATTATTATGTATTTATATTTTTAATTATGTTATACATTTCTGTAACTACTATAATTTTGCCTAAGGGTTCTCCATGGCATAATAAATGTTCATTCATTCATTTGTTCTTGACGATGAGCCCGAGTTTTACCGGGGATAAAAAAAAAAGGTCTTATCGCACGGATTTGCCCCATCACAGCGTGGAGGAGAATAAATGATGTACCGTGATAGCGTCTCCCGATGAGTCTACCGCCGTGGTGAACTCGGAGATGCCGATGTAAATTAGTCGTGCCGCACTGGCGGGGATTCGCGCCGCCGCGAACGACGACCGAGCCGCAGATTCGGCACTGGGCGCGTAGAGCGTCGTTCGCGCACAGATCAAAGTGGGCCCAGACCGCGCTGGGATTGGCCATCGCCCGTAGGCTCCGCGAGTGCGACCGGACGCGTCCCCCGGCCATCGCGGCCGAGGCCGTCGTCGACATCGTCGTTCCCCCGGCCGCGGAGGTCGTCGAGGTCGTACCGGACGACAACGACGTCTGACTTCTCTTTCGATCCTCGAGATAACAATCTTCCTCCTCCTCCTCCTCCTCCTCGTCCGGCGGCTCCTGCTTCATCGTCGTTTCCAATTTTTCTATCACGCTCGGCTGCCTCTTGCCAACACGATTTACCTCCCGGTGGTGCGCCACCTTCACGGGATCCGCCGTACCGCTCGTCGCGATCTTTCCCAAACTCGCCGTTGTTGACATTATCGACGCCCTCCCCTCCCCCCACCCTGACCACCTTGTTATTTTCAACGTCGATGTTTCTTCGTTTTCCTTCTTTCTCCCAGTTTCTTTCCTGACGCTATTTTTCGAGGATAACTCCTCTTTCATCCACTCCCGAGAGACTCTTTTATCGCGAAACCCTTTTTTTCTCGCGCCGACTATTCGGCTATTAATATTAACTATGTAATCACTTGTTTGCACTAGTTTTGGTTATGAAATCACCATTCGTCTGCTCATACTTTGGTCCTCTTGCGTTTTGTTTATACGCGATGTTTTTTTTTTCTCGATTTTCTTTGTACTTTTTCTTTACTTCTTAGGAATCTTCGACAGGTTACGGAGACACTTTAGTATCACTGTATGGGGTGTATTAAAAAAAATGATTGAATTGGTTCATGGAATAATATCCACGATTTTACAGGATTTGCAACAATTATCGACGATTTTTCATATAAAAAAGTATCTTTTTTAAGGTGATGTTAAACACCCAATTTATAGACTAAATTTTCGGATAAATTCCACTCTCGTATTTTTAAAGCAAATGAATTGAAAATTGAATATATTTTATGAAGTGTAAGCTATAATAGTGTATGGCACTTTTAAAATAAAATTAAATAAAATTTTTGTTTTTGTTTGGTTTCATTTTTTTTGTTGAAATTCCAAGAGTATTATGCACTAGCATTAAAAAAGAAACAATCAATTTTTTTAGTTTGGTTTTTAAAATTTTTTTTAATTTCAAGAGTATCATGCACTAATATAGTGTACACTGCATATGATATTCGATTTTCAGTTCATTTGCTTGAAAAATGCGAGTGTGGAATTTGTTTAAAAATTCACTAAAAATTGGGTATTTCACATCACCTTAAAATTGTATTCTGAAAAATCGACAATAATTGTTATCTACATTTTTTATAATCATGCTCAGTGGAGACAGAGTGAGAAAAATATTAAGGTAGTTCTATAGAAAGATCGTTATTTAGGATTTTGTTGAAAATTTTAACAAATCATTTTGTTATAAAAATATTGCGATTTTCAGCCCTTAATATCCTGACTTTTAAATAATTTTTTTTTGCACAACTCTTAATAGTACATTCAAACAGTTTCTCTCAATTTTTCAAATAATCCTAAGTTTAAAAATAATTTTCGTAAATACGCAACAAATACAGGTCACCTTGCATGACCTTAAATTTAAAGTATGTTATTCTTGAATCAATTTCTAACAACTTTTCGCAAAGTAGAAGTCACGCGACAACTTACTCAAAAGTTTGACGATACGTGTAAACGAAATCTAAAATTATCGATTTATATTTTTAAAACAGAACTTATTTAAAATTTGCATAGACATTTTTTAATATCATGTTAAAGTAATGCAAAATTTATAGAAGCTCGCCATGTAGCGATCGAGATATAAATTTTTAAAAATTTCCGCTTTTAACACAAACTCTTATGAGAGTTTAAAAAAACGACGATTTTTAACAATTTATATCTCAATTTCTAGATGGTACAAAACTGCATAAAATTTGACATACATTTCAACATGACATTGAAAATGTGTGTAAATTTAAAAGAAATTCTACCACAAATTAATTTCATGCGAATTTCTAAATGGTATAAAGTTGCATCAAATTTGACGTACATTTCAAAATGACATTAAAGATTTGTGCAAATTTAAAAGAAATTCTGTCTCAAATAATTTTTACGCGACTTCAAGCTACGCGATACGAAGAAAAGCTTGGAAAAAACTTACGATTGTGGACGTAGCTATAGAACTACCTTAATAAAAAAAAACGCGAAGAGATTATTTTCTCTTTTATTTCAAAAATAAAATTCGCAGGGTTCAAAAAAAGTATTTTAGAATGACGAAAGTGTGTCAAGTTCCAAAATTACGAAAGGACTGCTGACGAAGGTCACGAGATGAGAAAGAGAGAATAAGAAAAACAAACAAAATAATAGTGAACGAAAAAAAAATATGAGAAAAATCTAGATCAGCGACTTGATGGATTTCCAAGCGATGATAAGTGGGAGGAACGGTTATATGGATTTTTTAACGTTTTTCGTGCGTGGACGGAGTCGCGCGTGTGAAAAAAACGTCGACAAAGAAAATAGAGTCGCGAAGGGGGGAAAAAGCGCGCAGACGCGGCAGCGAAACGTGTCATACTCGAATATTTCACACTCGCTATTATTATCGTTCTGGTACAGCTCGCGCAAGGATATCTCTGAGAAAGACTTGCATCTTGGTGAATAAAAAAAAACATTGAAAATCGTATCATATTTAATGTGTGGCAAGTTTTTCAGCAAACAAAGATATTCCCTTGAAAAAAATTCAATAATAAACATTTCCAAATATTTGCATTCTAAAACGTGAAAATTAAAAATATTAAATATTTATCGATCATTTAAAATGATTAAAAATATAAGATGAATCTAACGGTTTTTTTCTGACAAAGAAATATTTGAATTTTTGAATTCAATAAAAATTAACAAATTGCGAGCACTGTACGTTAAATCGTTAATTTTTTAAAACAATTTTTAAAAAATTTATGTTTTTGAGCACAAAGAGATTTTTTTAAATTCAGAAACGAATTCCTTATGTAAAATGAGCTCCGAGTTTGAAAATGGCGTATTTACTTTGTAAAAAATATCTTCGTTGCTAATTTTTTTTTTTTCAAATTTAAACAATGGGAGCCACGTGTCCGGGATCGCGTTTGGCTCAATCTTTTTTGGCCAGGGAGAACCGATAAGCTCCTTATCATATCAACTTTGCGATAAATTCGTGTCTCTTGCGTATCGAAGAATGCGAGCGAGAGAGAACGAGAAAAAGACCGGTGACAGACAATAATAAAGATTTAATAAAAAAATCATATTTTTTACAAAAATACAATCCAAGTGACGAAAAAAAAACAACGAAAGTCAGAGAAAAATCACTGTTAAAAATGTGAATTCGCGAGAAATAAAAGTCTGTGAGAAAATAAATATAATTTGGCAAAATCGCATTTTTATCGAATGCACAGAATTTCTTGAAAATTAAGTCGAAAGTAAAGTTTGTTCAATGGACGAAGCAGCGAATTTAAGAAGAAAAAAAAGGAATAGGAGTAAAAATCTGTGGAGCACGAGTGAGGACTGATGGATCAATAATGCGAGTTCGATTTTGGTGTTTCGTTCTCTGTCGTCATTCGCACGTTTCTTTTTATCACCCCACTCCGCCGAAGTTAGCACATCGAGTGTCGAAAGGCTCGACGCGAGATTAACACGTATACAGTCTTCTTCGCTCCAAGTTCAAGTTACGTTCGGCACTGGGGGCTACTTCCAATTTATTTCCCTCCCGAACGAAAAAAAGCGTGAAGCCAACATTTATTGCCAGTACGAGACACAAAAAAAATCAGAATAATTGTTGATTCGCGATTTAAACCGGTAAGGGAGTTCGAGCTCGAAGATCGGTTGCCTCTGACTATGAATAATGGCCGATCGGCAATTTTTGTTCGCGATCGACGCGAATTTACTTTTTTTCTTTCTTTCTTTTTCGTTCGCGCGGCGCAAGAGAGACCGAGGGAACTTCCACGTGCTCGGAAAGCAGCCGGCGAGACGAGAGAGATCGCCAGCCGGGGAAATAAAATCGAGAGAGCGAGAAAAAAACGTGACGCGAACCGGAAGTCGGGAACGATCGAACTGAGCGCATCGATTCGGCAACGAACGACTCCCCCGAGACGGGATATATACCTCGCTCGCTCTGTCTTTCGCTGCGAAATCGTCACACCGGTCGCGTCGCGCAATCGAACAATTTATTATATCGCGCAAACGGGCCGCAGCTTTTTCGCGTGGCGCTGTGTTTTTTCATCTCGTCGGTACGATGGAAAACTTTCGCTCCGACTATTGGTAAAAACCAGCACTCTCTCTGTCAGCATTCGAAACGTTTTAGGCATTTTTTAGAAATAAATTTAAAAGTTTTGAATCATTGAGAAGTATTTTTGTTATAATTGTTAGTGAAATCAAATCGAGTTTTTCCTTGCCTCAAGTGCATTGTTGACAAACTTTCGAAATAAACGATGTAAATATCGGAACTGAAATATATCAAATATTTTTTCAAATATTGAAAATTATTACGTATAAATGAGACTTTGAAAAAATAAAGTAACACAATTTTGAAATATTTAAAAAACAAGATTAAATTTGATTTATTTTGATAGAAAAGAAGATAGGCGTTGGATTTTTAAAAAATTCGTAAAAATTAAACAATAAAAATGTTTACGAATACAAACAAGGAATTAAAAACATCAGATAACGAAATTTGTATTTCGAAAAATGTCGAAAACACGATTACATTCCATTTATTTCGATTTAAAACAAAATAGGTATTTTAAAAAATTTCGCAAAATATTTTTAAAATATTGAAAATAATTACAAACAAATAAGAAATTAAAAACATAAAGTGATAAATTTCTATTTTGAAAGGTTTCCAAAACAAGATTAAATTATCTTGTATCGATAAAAAAAAAATTTGTATTAAAAAATAATTTCGCAAAAATCGTGACAAATCGTTCGCGAGCCATAAAAAAAAATTTGTCCAAGTATAAATTCCGGAAAAGAAAGTGAATAACGTTTTTGGTATCACGTTGATACATTGATACCGAGATAGAAATCTTATCTCTTTCTCTCTCTCTCTCTCTCGACTTTTGATTCGATATCTCCGTCACTGTCGCCCTCTCGGGGGTTTCCCCCGTAGCCCGCCGCCCCTGCGAGCGTCAGCGGAGCAGTCGACGAAATAAGCCCACCACGTTTTTCCCATGCGACGTACAAATTCGTCGAAATATATTCGCCGACTCGCGCCTCTCGTTATTCAGCCCTCCGACGCTCTCGGGCTTGTCATTATCGCGAATCTTGCCGGGCACGATCGCGCCCGCGGTCAACTTGTTTTTATTTTATCCATTTACTTTTTTTTCATTTTTCTTAAAACCCCGTTTTCAATTTTTTTCATTTTTTCATATTTGTGTTACGATAAAAAATAAAAACAATTCACGGTTTTTCGGTATCTATCTTTCTCTCTCTCTCTCCCGGGATTTTTCGTGGTCGAAATTTTCCTCGCACAGTCATGCAGCATTTATTTCTCGTACGATCGGATACCGATTGCGCCGATAATAATCCGGTCGACGCTTCCTAATGTATCGTGCAAGAGACTGAGACCGGATAACGAACCAAAATCAGCGAAAGTATATAAAAGCTAATTTACGAAGAGATGCACATCCTCGGCGAAGAAACGACGAGTGACGATTCGATTATTAAACACGCGCGCAAACACACTTTCCAACATCTTCACCATACTTTGAACATTATTTATGGTTTTTTTTTTTTCTTTGCGTCAACTTTTTCGGTTATATCTTTGTTTTCGCCGTGGCAGATTTTGTTCCGCGGTGTGCGATTCGATCAGTGTTTTATTTGCGTCGATTGTCGTATTTGTTGCTGCGCGCGTGTTGTTTTTTTTTTCTCTCTTCGGCTGATCGATCCCGCACTTCCGAAAATGAGGAAATCGTGGCCCGTACGCCGTCGGAGAGTCTCGCGACGGATTTTTTTCGGGCGTTTCGCGTCGCGTAGGCTTCTGGGCGTTTGGCCTGGTAGGAAACGAAGACGATTTTCCTCAACCCGAAAGCCAGCGAACGACTAAAATCGAAATCGGTGGACGGTCGGGGCGCGCCGTGGCGCGCATGTGCCGACGGGGCGCCGGTCGTCAACGCATTATCCGCGCTATCGTGTGTGCGTCGACGTCCGAGAGAAAGAGCGAGAGAGAAAGAGACCCGAACCTGTCCTTCTCGCGACGAATCTTCTCTCTCGCTCTCTCCCGACGCTCCTCCATTTTCCCTCGCGATCTCGTTCGCCCGGTCTCGCTCGCTCCCATTTTCGCACCCTCTCTAACGCTCTTGGCGAGCCCTCGTAGCTCCGTTGCTTATTTTCTCGCGCTCTCTCTCTCTCTCTCTCTCGGTTTGTACTAACCGACCTGATGACATCGGTCTCGCCGAGCGCGCCCTGCCGAGCGCGCGCCGGATTCATCGATCGAAACTCGACTCGGCTCCCTCTCTCTCTTTTTCTCATTGTCCGTTCGTATAACTATATTATACGCTCGTTTCTTTCTCTCTCTCTCTCTCTCTCTCTCTCTCGGTCTATCTCCGTCTCTCTCGGTTTTCGCATCTTCCCGGTGGTGGCTCAGAATCTCTCGGCGCTCATTCGCCGAGAGGAAACCAGCGACGCGATTAAAAACCGCGTCCTCGGAAATCGACGCTCGTTACTATATGCTTTCCTTTATTTTTGTCATCTCTGACAGAACGGCAGACGGCCCAGAGCTCGCGATCGCCAAATTTTCATTTTTTTTTCTTATTTTCGTCGGTTTTCGTTTTTTTTTCTTTTTTTTCATCTCGATCGCGGATTCTTCTCGTTCCCGTTCGTTGTCAATCGCGTTTCTATTTCTATGCAGATTTATGGGATTTCTCGGCGATTTTTTAAAAATATTTTTGAAAGGTTTCTTATATTCAGTCTGGTTCGTCCGTGTTTTTTTTTGTCTCCAAGATTTGCCGAAAATTTTTTTTCATTTTTATGAAAATTTTCATTAATTTTCGTTTTTTTGTCAATTACTTCCACTTAAAAAACATCGATTGCCGCTGATATTGAATTTTATTATTGTTTTTGATAAAAAAAAGTTAATCGATTGTATTTTTAATTTTATTTTCTTTTATTTTATTTGTTAATAAGATAATTAATATTAATTAATATTATAATTCTTCATTGAGTATCTCTTTTTGTTAATTCTTTAAAATATTTCAGAGACGAATGAATAAAATTGTTAACAATTTTATTCGTAATATTGTCTTCAAATTTCATTTTTGTTTGAGAAAATATTGTATTGTAAATCGATTGATCTTTTATTCATTATTCATCCACGTATTGTTCTATTTTTTCTTTTCTTTTTATATAAAATTCATTAATATCATTTTTTTCGTGAATTATAAATCTCATTTTAATTTTAATGTAATTCTTAATTAATATTTAACAAAATTAGACGTTAAATTAGACATTAACAAAATTATTTCGACTGAAAAAAAATTTGACAAGCATCGCCGAGATATCGACTTGCAATTTTATTTTCGTTTTTGAAAAAAATGTAAAAATGTATTGTCGATCGATTGTTTTTTTTTCTGTTTTTTGGTTGATTTTTGTCTCTGGTTTTCTCTTGTATTCCTCGTCGCCAGCCCCTTCGCGCATTTATTTGCGTAACGTCCTCCTCGAGCCGAGATTCGGGATGACTCGACGGCGTATCGACGAGATCGGACGATGTGTGTTCCATTTTTGGCCTCGCTAAGCTTCGACCCTCGCACACCAGACGCACACGCATCTGCTCCACTGGAGAGCCAAACTTAGCACCTCCTCTCCTGCTCTTTCCTTCCTTTCTACTCCATCGATTATTCTCTCCTCTTCCGCCCGAACATCCGATCGTTTGCCGATTTTTTCTTTGTTCCCAAAGAAACCGGTAAGAAAAATCGGCAACTTTTTTTTTTCTAAATGCTTCATTTTTTTATACATCCGCTCCGGATGCTCAATAGTGCAGAATTTCATCGAAGCAAACGTTCAACTTTTTAAACAAATGGAATTGTATGAAAAATTTTATAATTTTCACAGGGCTTTAAAAATTTGTCTCCAATGTTCTTTTTTCTAAGTTAAATTACAGCTTTCTATTAGTCGGAGAATCTGTATTTGAAAAGGTTTTTGTTATGCAATAAATTATATAGTTGATTTTTTGAAATCGAATCGATCCAAAAAGATCGGTAAGAAAAATCGGCAACTTTTTTCTTATTTTTAATATATCCGCTTAGAATTCTCAACATAATTTCATCCAAGCAGACGTTCACCTTTTTAAACAAATGAAACTACATATATCAAAAATTTTATAATTTCCATGTCTTTTTTCAAAATTTGTTTGAAATTTCTTTTTCTAAGTTAATTTTCAAATGATTTTTACGGCTTCTTATTAGTTACTAAAATTGTATTTGAAAAGGGCTTTCTTATGCAACAAATTATATAGTTGATTTTTTGAAATCGAATCGATCCAAAAAGATCGGTAAGAAAAATCGACAACTTTTTTCTCATTTTTAATATATCCGCTCCAAATTCTCAATAGAATTTCATCTAAGCAAATATTCAACGTTTCAGGCAAATTGATATGTATACGGAGAATTCTATATTTTTAATTTCAGTATGAGAAGTCGGCAATTTTTTTTTCTCTTGACGCCCATTTTAAATTTTATTTAGGAAATTCGACTTTCCTTTTCTTTAGATGACCAAACAATTTAAACTATGTAGAAAATTCGGTAAATTTCAATTTTTCTTAAAAAATTTGAGTATTTTTGTTCTTAAGTTTATTTTCAAACAATTTTGACGACTTTTTTCAGTCGCAAAAATTGTATTTAAGAAGCTTTTTGATGAACAACAAATTATGTAGTTGATTTTTAGGAAACGAATAGACATACATAAATTCTAGCCGATCGCACGTCCAATTTTAATGTAAATCTTTTCTTATCATCCTTTGTTGTGGAATTATTATTATTTCCTATTATCGTACTATCGTTCAGATGATAAGGATATTTCTCACGGAGGATGAAGTTGCTTCGACCGGACGAGGGTTCGCTGGAACGTCCCGAAAGGAAAAAGAGAGAGAGAGATGAAAAAACGAACACGTGGAGAAATACACAGTTCGGAGGGGATAGACTTTTGTTATCCCACTGCCCTTCGAGGGATTGCGTCACGCAGCTGTCCACGCTCTGTTCGCTTGCGGAACGTGTCCCTCAACGATTTTTCGCTCCCAGCAAAAATCGAGATCGGGATTTTTTCAACATTTTTAAAAAAAATAATAATGCCTGGATCATTTCTAATCTTACAAGGAGACAGGCAAGGGTACTCAAATCGAACGGAGGTTCCGCGAGTAATTAGGATTCAGAAAGTCTATTCATATACTCAAACCATAAAGCGCACTACTTGGTCATTGCCGAGAAAAAAAATCCTAAAGAATGAAAAAAATTTTTTAATTAAAATTCAATAACTCGTTATAAACAATTTCATTCCGACTTTTATACATTATTGAACCACGAATTGAATAATTTACAACTCTTTAAACATCAAACACATGGAAATTTAAAATTCGCATGTGGTTATATAATATTAAATAAAATTTAATATATCAAAAATAATATGAAGAATTTACAAAATATAAACTCTTCCATTCGTAAAATTTCATTTGGTGTTCATTCGTTTGACCTGATCGTAGTACCGTTTGTTCATGCTCCTATACAAAAGATTCCCAAAGTAAAAAGTGTCTCGACCCTTTATACCTGAGGTGTCCTTGGATTTTGTCAGCTGCATCTTATTCCATTTGAAATGTACAGTTCGTTAGTTTATTTTTGGAGTTTGCTATGAACGGACGTATTTGTGTGATACATAATTCAACGTTGATTTTTTTTTTCGAAAATGTCGAAAAGCGAAGAACTTCCTGGCTTCTCTATAAGTGAAGATACAATTCCTGAATCATCTTTATGCAGTGATAACTCGAAATTATTATTGTAAAATGCAGTGGTGTATTATGAAAATCTTCTTTTCGAAGTTGCATCGGAGTCTTCACTCACAATTCCTGAAGATGCAATATCAATTGGCGAGACATTGTATGATATGACGTTGGAAATTCTGAATAAAAAACAATTAATTCATGATGAAGAATTAATTCATGTGAATGAAGTATGTGAAGAAGTTTTGATATGGTTCATGATGATTCGTCACCAGAAGAATATGAACCCGAGTATAAAAAAAGCAAACCTAATGACTACATTTCATTGGACTATAAGACAAAGGTTGTCAGCATTGCTGAGGCATACCCTTCATGGAGCTTGGCAATTATACAGGAAAAAGGATGCAGTCGTTTGAAAAAAAGAGTATCTTTTAAAATGGAAGGAAGATATTGAAAAAGGAGGAACTATTTTAGATAAATATGCAATAATCGACTCATGAACGTATGATCGTTTTTTTTAAGTTAGACAAAACTATCAACAAGTTACAACCAGAAATTTACAACAATAGACATTAGCTGCTGCTGTTGCAAAATTTAAAGATTTTGATTTTAAAGCCTCAGAGCGTTGGGTGACAAATTTCAAACAGAAGCATGGAATTCGTCAGCGTAAGATCATCAAATACGTGTCGAAAAAGGAAACCCTGTCTATTGAAGAGACGCGTTAGCTTCAGCAGAAACTTTCCGTATGCAAACTTGTCGCTTGATTCAAAATTTTTACACTGACTTTGTAATAAATACAGATCAAACAGGTATGTATAATGATTTATAAATTATACGAAAACGTTCTTTGAAATTTGAATATTTCTTTGAAAAAACGTTTATGAATGTTATTTCTTCAATTTTTTAGGATTCCAGTATCAATCTATTTTTAATAGAACGTTATCAGCAGTGGGGAGTAAGACTGCATTTGTTCAACGAAAAGATATGAACAAGGTTACACATTCATATACTGCACTATACAGCATTACCTTGTCTGGGTGCATCCTGCCTCAAATATTTGTCTGTGTGCAAGAGCAAACAGATACATTTCGACCTAGGGTTCAAAAACAGGTTGATGAGTACATGAAAAAACATGAAAACGTTGTCGTTACATCGTCAAGATCTGGAAAACTTACTACGTCTTTATATTCCACTTTTCTTACAAAATGCCTAAAATCTTACGTGGGCAAAGAAAAATCTCTTCTTCTCATCGATTCTTGGGAAGGACAAACGAGGCTCGAAATGTATGATGAATTTTTTCAAAATGATGAGAAAATGCCTACTTTTACTGTTAAAGTAATACCTCCAAAGTGTACTTCATACTAGTACAACCGTGTGATGTTTACTTTTATAGACAAGTTAAAAATTTAATTTTAAAAATACAACATTGTTCGCAATGAATTGAAGAAAATCGGAAAATTAATTCTCTTGAAGATTGTATAAAAATTCAATCAATCGTTTATCACCAGCTGTCTTCTCCAATTTTTTTTACAAATGATTAAATATGCCTGGTATGCATCAAAATTATCTGAACATCGAGAAATATTTATGAATGTAAACGAAGTTTGTTTTCCAGAAAAAATTCTAAAGACATCTTGCTGCTGTAAAAAAGCTGCATTCATTTGTTGTGCAAGTTGTCGACAAAATTTGTGTTTTTCTTGTTTTTATGATAAATATCATCCAGGTTTTTGTATTTCTAAAGATTAATTATTAAAAAAGTTTCTAATGCTTTAAACATTTTATCACAAATTTTCATTGAATTTATTAATAATATTAATCAATAATTCATTGTATTTATAATAATATACTGCTTTATAAAAAATAAATAGCAAAGTTTAAAAGAACTTTGGCTTTTTTATCTCTTCTATATACATTCCTCCGTCTTTTATAAGTTCTAATTATTAAAAAATTATAAATTATTGAATTCCCGGTTCAATAATGTATAAAAGTCTTGAAAAAATTCAAAATTTTTCCTACTTTTCTATTTAAACTAATTATTTATAGAAAAATCGTTTTCTTAGGTTTTTGTTAAAAATTTTCACAAAACTTTAGACAAAAACGATGTGCATGTGTGTAAGGGAAACATGGATTGTACTATCTCAGCAAAGAAATAAATTTTTAACGTTCAATTTGTAAAATAAAAACTCTGCTCTTTACCAAAAAAAATTGGTAAATAAAAAATTTTAACTACTACCGATTTATTTAAGGTAGTTCGGTCGAATTAGGGGTCACGCTTAACACCATGTTTTTTTGCATCAAATCGAAAGAGCTGACTTTGTTTTACATGTCTACCAAATATGAAATCAATTTTCTGCGTAGTTTGGACGTAGTATTTTTGAAAAATATCTTCAAATTTTATACACATTTACACACGATATCTATTTATTTATCTTTGAAACCGTTTGATGCAAATACCTCTTCTGGTTCTATGAAAATGAATATGAAAATTGATGGAAAAAAGAACGAAAGAACCCCTTCGTTTCTTCCCTTTTGGTAGGTTTTCGCTCGGACAGCTGTTGCTGCATTCATTGCGTAACGTCACGGCCAATCGTTCACAGCTTTATTTTCTCGTTAATTAAAAAATACTTATACAATCGAACAAAATATAAAAATAAATAAACTTAAAAAATATAAATGTACAATTTTTTAAATATCCAAATCGTTTATTTTACGAAGAAATTCATATTTTTTTTCTTAACGTCCCAAATCACAAGCTTGTAGCACGAATTTCTTTCTGACCGAGAATGAACCGAATAATTTTTAAAAAGTAAAAGAAAATTGTAATGAAAAAAAAAAAATTATACAAAACAGAGGTTAACCTTGAAAAAGGCAGACATAATATTCCATATACTTAATTTCTTCTTATGACAACAAAATTTCTACTCTCATCTCATCGTGAAAACACGTGATGAACCCCGTGTTTTTATTGGGCTCGTTAATATCGTTCCCTTCTTTAAAAAAAAAGAATATTTGAACACGTGTTCGCAATGTGTTTTCGAGAGAAAATCGGCTTGAATGTGTCGATTCGTTGTAATCCGTATATATTTCTGGTATAGTTTAACGATGAAGTATTTTTATTGGTTCATAAGCCAGGCGAGAGAAAGAGAGTTAGAGCGACAAAGAGGTTCGAACGGTCTAGCCAAATTACAACTTATTTCTCTGCTTGCAGCGCGCTTCGCGATAACTCGTCGCGCTGCGCGACCAAAATAGTGTTCGAGAATCGGCTGATTGTATTACCCTCGAGCCGCTCGTCTCTCACGACTCGTCAACCGATTACCACATTATGAACGCTCTTTTCACGCTTGCACTCTCATAAATGCGCATTTTATCATTTTCACGTTGTATACATCGATAATCCTTTTACCAGCCGGCAAGAAAAGGGGAAAAAGTCGATCCACTATGGTTTTGCAGAGACCTCTATTTTCATTTATCGGTATTAAGGTACCACATGTACGAAACGATTTTTTTACGGATGTTTTAATAAAATTTGGCATAAACTATCTTTGATACCATGTGCATATGTGTGTTTAATTTGAAAAAGATTCTCCGCATAGAATTCGAGATTTTCATTATAGAAAATCACTATTTTTTCTACTCTTCCATAAAAGCGCGCGTTAAATATTGCGATCTTCAACTGTAAATATCTTGACTTCTAAGAAATAGAACTTGTTGGAATTTGGTATAACGTTTTACAGTACTTCATAGAAGCTTCAATTAGTTTTTTTTTATCCTGAAGATTTTTTTCCTTAATTTTCATACATCGATATCAAATACGGATCACCTTAGACGATCTTGAATTTTGAGTATTTTGTTCTTGAATCATTTAGTAACAAATTTTTCTAATAAGCTTAAGGTGGTTGGTCTGTAAAATAAGCGTCGATAGATTTTATTAAAGTTTTGCATAAAATTTCATTAACGTCATACAGCGACGTCCAATTGAAACGGTACACTTGAATTTTTCAACTTTTCAGCCAGAAAAATTGATGTTTCTATTCGGTCTTCATATATGTTGTAGGAAATTTTATCAGCTTTCGAATGGCGATAGTTAAATTGTGATGAGATAATAAATAATTATTGAAAAGGTTAATTAATTTAAAAAATGTAAAATGGGCCACTTCGAGTATGTCAATATTTCATATTTGGACTCGGTAGAGAATATCGTATCATGTACCATTCGAAAAAGGATATCTTCCCAAGAAAAAAACCTCCCTCGGAATTTCCATGGACCAATTAGAAGCCGAGATATGACCTTTTGAAGGTCAAGCGGTTTTTTTATGATATCTCGAGAACAAATTAACCAATCTGGTTTAAATTTATCGTGGAATCATTTTTAATGATGCCTCATCCAATGATTAAGAAATTATTGTTCAGATAACTTCCAGTGGTCCAGAACCGGAAGTTGTCGAAATACACTTTTTCCTTCCGAAGCATTTTTTTGCATGATGACGTGAAAATTTTTTTTTTAAGAGTCTCATGTGAAAGCCAACATTTTGACGAAAAAAATGCACCCCGGAAGAACCTCCT
>JAPYYW010003340.1:0-30966 GCA_030522545.1 Cremastinae sp. A BG-2022a
TTATAAATTTTTGCGAAAATAAAAGTAATAAGAGTTTTATTCGAAACTTGTTTAAGAATTTTGAATGGAAAATTAATTAATCGATAATCAATCAAATCAAGGCAAACAATCGATGATAAAATACAAAGTTGTAGCAAAAATCGTAGAAAGTACGAATTAAAAAATTTACGAACTTTTGCCAAAATTACGAATCGAGACAAAACTAAAAATAATTAGAGTTTTATTCGAAATTATGTTTGAGAATTTTTAATGGGAAATCAAGAATTTTATTCAAAACATGTTTGAGAAGTTTTAATGGAAAATTAATTAATCGATAATCAGTCAAATCAAAGCAATCAATCGATGATAAAATACAAAGTTTTAGCAAAAATTATAGAGAGTACGAATTTCGAAATTTACAAACTTTTGCGAAAATTGCGAATCGAGATAAAAATAAAGATAATAAAAATTTTATTCGAAACTTGTTTGAGAATTTTTTATGAGATAAAATCCGAGTGTACTTCTTGTACATTTATGAAGGGTGTAAATTCATGCACACTTAAACACATGTTGGATCGCTCGCTCGAGGGTGATACTGGGAATTACGGATGTACCCGACTCCATTTATTTCATCTTTTCGACATGCAAAAATCTCATATTTTTACGTCGCGGTCATGCAATCAATAAGAATGAAAATAATTCAAATAAAAATCGAAATTTAAATTAGCAAGTACACATTTCGAAATTTACGTATTATGCTTTTCGAGAATGCGAGAATATAAAATAGAAGTGAGGAATTTAGTTCGAAAATTGTTCGAGAATTTAAAGGGGTAACTGTCAAAAATATATGAATATTGACTGTGGTTATTGAATTTTTAAATCCAATATTGAATATTTTTTCCAGTTTTATAATAACGAAACACGAATGATCAACATCGTCAAAATTTGGTGAAAATTATCTCGTGAAAAGAAATTATGGCTAATACATAATTTGATTGAAAAGAGGATATATACGAATTTAGAGTGAACTGTCAATCGATATTATCTCACGTCTTTATTACAGTGAGAGATTTTTACAAAGAAATAAAAATTATTTTTAAATTATTTTCATTAATTTGATCTTATGAATTTTAAATATACGTATTAAATTAATAATATTTCTTAAATCCCAGAATTTATTCAACGATGTCTCATTTAGAAATGCGTTAGCAATACCTTGTTCGACGAGTTTGTGTCTAGATAGACAGTACGGTCTTGAAATTGAAAGAAGAGCAAGTCAACTTATTTCTGTACATTTATTAAGGGTGTAAATATGCACGCATGTCTGAACACACGTCGGGGATCGCTCGTTCGAGGATGATACTGAACCGTTACAAATTTTCCTGACTCCGCATATCAATATTTTATCTCTTCCACATGCACGAATCCAAATAATTTTTTTAACAAATAAAAGTGTAAATTAAAAATAATAAAAAAATTCTCAAACAAAAATGTTAGGATTCATTTATTTCTGAGAGTTTTCTAATTCGAGAATAAAATAAAAATAATTGGAATTTGATAGTATTCGAAACATGGTTTAAAAACATATTATTGGTATAGTTTCTATGAAAAGTTGATATTATTTTACATTTCTCGTCATTACTCTAAAAAGGTTCGTTAAATGTATATTAATTTTATAATGTATTTATTATTAATCTTATATTATTGCATGTCTTTTGTGTCTTTTAATGACATACTTTTTTTATATCTCATGACTTGATATCATATTTGGCAAATATCACATTTTTAATAAACTTTTTATATATTAAACAATTTTCGAAATTGTCTGTAGCGTATAAGAACCTTAAGAATAAAAAAATGAATAACTAAAGGGCGAGGACATGGAAAAAGTGTTCAAGGTCGTCCAGTTTCGATTCAACGAGATTCATGAAAAAAAGATGAAGCGAAATACAGCTTAGTCATTATAGAGTGTCATTGAAATTTCGCTCGAGATTTCTTTGTTTCTGGTCGGAACGAGGGAGAAAGGAGTGTTGACTCCGAAAGCGATCCAGACGAGCGCGAGCGGAAAAAAAAGCGAGAGAGGGAAGTGAATGAAGAATTCAAGTTCACGTTCATCTCGAGAATAGAACTCTCCACGGAGAACAACGACCTCGCACCTTCAATCTCGGTTACGTAAATCTCGTAATTGTGAAAATCGCTCTTACGATATCTCCACCGTGTATCGTTCGATAACACAAAATAAGAAAACTCGCCTACTCGCAGAGATAAAACGTGTCTTCGATGCTATATTTTTCAAAATAGGGAGGAAAGAGGAAGAAAAAATATCGCAAATTAAAATTTTTATGGATTTACGAGACCCAGTATGACCACTAGCAAGAATTCACAAAAATAAAAAACATTTTTTTTTTGATTTTGGGAGTCTGTTTGATCGAAAATTTCCCATAGATAGCGAAAATGCTTCTTATTCGGAGCGAAGTCCAAAAATTCATATTTTTACAAGCCAAAAAACTGATTTTGGGATCAGTTTTTAAAATTTTTCAATATAAATTCTTGAATTAGTATTTTAGTTGTATACGGAAAATTTCCGATCGAACGGGCTCTTAAAATTGAAACAAAAAATTCAAAAAAATTTTCAAATTTTTGAATCGAATCCCTTTCCGATTTTTTCAAAAATATTCAAGGGATGATAACTTTTAAAATAATTCGTATATTGACATAATTCCTACCCCATTCCTTTCGCTTTGCAAAAATCTTTAAAAATCACCCACTTATAAAGTATTTAAATTTTCACGTGTCTGCGAGACCCAGTATGAGCAAAAAAGGTCTGATTGAATAAAATTTTGAAATAGAAAAAAAATTGTACTTTCCGCAGTGAACAAAAAATGATTGTGTAGAAGTAAAAAAATGAAATTTTCATTTATGTACACAATTTTTAGAGTTTTTACCACCGTACGAGAATAAGACATTGTATTTAGGAGAAAAAAAAATGATTTTGAAAACAGTGATTACCGTGCGTACGGAAATACGAAAATTGAAGTTCAGGCCATTCTCACGAGACGGTGGGGATAAAAGTGCACGAGAGTCTTGCGAAGATTGGAAGGATCCTCGGCAAATCCGTTAGGAAGAATCGTACGCGGTCGAGACGAGTATAGAAAGCTTTTGTACGTCGTTCCTCTACCGGGACAACGGAGCAAAGTAGCGAGCAACGTCGAGAAAAATGTATGAGGAAGAATACACGTGGAAACGAGATGATTCGCGTATTCTTTCATTGTTTCCGGCGGAGAGAAAGAGAGGGGCCAGAAAACATCGCACGCCAATTATTCGCGCCCTCTACTCCAGGATCGTTAAATTGTACAATCACGGTAATGAGACGTCATCATAAAGCTCGTGCGAACGTTTTCTTTCTTGGGTTAAGGAAACTGTGACCTTGGGCACAATTTTAAACTAAGAGTCTACATAAAATGTACTCAGCACCAGGTCTCTACTTTTTTTGTATTTCATACACTCCTAGACGTACTGCAAATAAACCTCAGGTGCTTCAGGTACTAACTTCAAATACTGAATTAGAAGGTATAATTATCGTACAGTCAAGTATAAAAATAAAATTTACTAAAAAATTCTTCACAATATCTTTCTCAAGTTTGATATCATAGTAATATGAGAAATTAAAATAAATATAATGTCAATCATGAAATGATGGATATATAAAGTAGATTAGAAACTTTGAGCTCTGGGAACATCGTACTATTTTAAAATCAATTAATGCTCTGTCAACTGTTATTTATACTTTCAAAACTATATCTGACCAAAATTGCAGCACAACCATAGAATTAAAAAAAATGCAATATAAACTGGATTAGCTTCTGCATTTTCCTGTCCTATAAGAGCTAATTAAATTCCATTTGACTATAAAAATATATTTAGTAATAAAATACTTACATTTAACATTTCTGTTATCTACAAGAAATTTTGCTGTCAAGTATTCTATTTAAAAAAAGACACGAAACTCGTAATCAATTAATCGGAACAGAGTGTATTATTCGAAGTATTATAGGAAATATGCGCCTAGAAGAATCGCAAAATATCAATTAAAACATGTCAAAAAGGAAAAAGCGGCCGCGTTGCCGCTCGTGTATATAGTAAAATCTTTAAATCTTTAGTAAAATTCTTTTCTCTCAGTAAATAGAAAAGTTTTGGGCGTAACAAAATACGTGTCCACGTACAAGAATTCTGTAAGTAGAAAATGTACGAATGAAGATCAATTTTTTGTGGCAATGACATTCTCGAATAAAAATTGGGTCAAATTCCTCGATCGGGCTCGAGAAAAGGAAAATCGTGTGCTACGAATGGAGAGTTCGAAATCGAAGTCGTCCAGACATTATCCCGCTTACAGCCGGGTTACCAAGTGGCGCGTCTGGTACATCGCTAATTCGTGTACGAGTCGCGAATGGATAACACGCTTTGCTTTCACCACATTTGAAACTCGTACGTGTCGACTCGTATACACGAGAGCTCGAAAAAGGCGCGTGTATTGTTATGGATTTTACGTCCGAGTTATCGACTAGCCAGGATGAAAGCGTGTCTCGAATCGCCCGTAAACGCTTCGAATACAAAAATGGAGCAAAAGTCGCGTACAACCCAGAAACCCTGAACTAAATCCTGCCGAACCAGCCTCGAATCGATCGCTCGACGTTTCCCGATAAAGGAAAGAAAAAGTTGTGGAAATCGAATCTTTCGTTTCACCAAATTTTTCATCATTTCCTCGAAAGGAAATTGTATATTGAAAATGAAAGATGTATATGGGACAGAAAATCGTAGGAAAAAGTAAATTCTTTACGTTAATTTCGTAAAAGTCAAATTCTGGCGTTTGGTAAAGAGTTGATAATTTTTGGAGTCTTAGTTTGACTATCAATCAGCAACTTGAGCATATTTTAACAATTATTTAAACATTTTTTATTGATTGAGCAATTAAATAAACAAAATTTTTAGTAAAACGTGCTGAAATTATTGTTTCTACAAAATGAATACTACTACGAATATATGTGAAAAAAATTCACAAGAATCTCATATTTTAACCCTAGGAGCTCAGATTCTCTGCGTAAGACACACATAAACCAATCTGGGAGGTTTTCACTAAAACCCCAGTACTTTTAATCAACGTAGTTGACTCTTTATTTATTGTATGCAGAGCAGGTTTATTTTTTTCCATTTTATCGTTCAAATCCTGAAAAATGAAATAAACGACTGGAAAAAGACATGATATTTAATGCCCACAGAAAAATGCATTTAAAAAAACAAAACTTTCGAAATTCCAAGACCATACAAATTTTCTGGGATTTAGAGAACCCCTGATGTGTGGGGTCCTAGGGTTAATATTTGCATTCAGTGCAAATTTACGAATTCTCCATAAGAAGCAATGTTAAATCTCAACAACTTTAGCGTTTGATAACTCTTGAATCATTCAGTAAAAAGATTTCAAATTTGGCACAAAATTTTTTCATATGCTTAAGAACAAAATACCAAAAATTTATCAAATTCTCATATTTTTATATATATCGTTCATACATCTTTAATTTATTGAAATAATCTAATTTTGACTCCGCAGGAATTTGTTTCTCGGATTTAATCGAGCCAATTTGAAGTTTGTTTTTTTTCCATCAGCATTCTTCGAATTTTTGGTATCAACTTTTAAAAATCTTTATGTTTTCATCAAAATTATAAAACTAATAAACACTAAATTTGATCAATCTCTCTGCATTTAAATAAAAGTTGCCACTTTCCTTAGAAGAAAAATAATAAAAGTATAAAGCGAGAAAAAGAGGATGAACTCTTGAAGGATTCGGTTACGGTTCGAAGAAGATTCTTACTACGAGTCACGCGTGTGGACGCGAGAGCTTCGCGCTGAACGCTTCGAAGATTCCGAGAGTGAACGAAAAACGTAATGCCACTGACGCTTTATTTCTGGATTAAAATTTTTCGTCTTCCTGCTAAAGAAATTCTTCCACCGGTGTTCGACAGCGGAAAAAAGTGTAACGCGAATTCTTTTCTCGAAGAAGCGAAGCCCGAGAAAATCGTTAAATTCCGTGGTGGATGATGACGATGAAGAAAACACGTCCAGTTTGAAGGATTTACTCCCGGAGTTTAAGGAAACGATTCGTCTCGCGAATCCTTCTTTTTTAACTTCTCTTATACTTTCGACCTTTTTATTATTATTTTACATTCCCGGGACGGATACCGAGATATCTTTCTCACGATTGCATCCTCAGGACTGCCCTCTCGCATGGATTCCTCCCATTATTTATGACCGAATACTTTTTCTTATCTTTTCCTGTCAAGATTAATAATTTAGAAAATATTGTAGTATTATTATTAGTGTATGAAATATTGCGCAAAAAATTCTCGTAGCGGATGTTCTTCGTAAAAAGTAATCGAGAAACGATGCCGGGAACGAAATGATTTCCAGAGAGTGGTCGAGAATGAGAAATAAAAATAATTTGACAGATTTTTTTTTGTATAAGTAGCAGTGGCTTTAAATTTTTTATGGTTTCTCAAGATTTTTCATTGATGTTTCAGATGTCGAGGTGCTTTGGTATTTGTATCGTCCTCGCAACGGCGAGTTTAGTCACTGAAGCTGCGAAAAAGTGCGAGGGCAGTGGTCTCGGGCTCAAATACGTCTGGGGCGATGCCCTCACGGATCCAACGGATTGTATCGGTCCCAACGACACACCGTACCCCTCGTGAGTTTAAGAATCTTTATTTTCTATCGGAAAAATATTTTTCAAGTGTTTTTCAACGTAACAAAAAGTCGTCTGGCGAACAAAGGGAGTCATATGTTGCTATATACTCAATAATCAATTATTGACTGTCATTAAAAAAAAATTTATGATTATGGGTTATTTGATATTCCAAGTCGTTGATTTTTAAACATTTAAAAAACAAACTTTAAAAATAAATAAATAAAAATAAATTAGCAAATTTTAAGTATTTTTGAAATATTTGATCTTTGAATATTCTAATAATTAAATGAAAGGGCGTGGAAAGTTTGTAGTCAGTGGGGCATTGAATAACAAGTATATTTTGTTAAGAGTTGATTAATTGTTTTAAAGGTTAAAACATGTGTGTACTAATTAAAAAATATTTTGATAAATAATTGACTTAATAGCCTGTATTTAAAAGTTGAGCAGAGCTCATCAACTCAGTTGTCTATTAACATTAATTTATTTCTCATTAAAATGGTTCGATGACCCAGATAAATTTGTTTCATTAACTCTACAAAATATATCGATTAAACATTATTATCCAATTCCACTTATAACAACACATCAACGTTAAATTAAAAACATATTTTCATAAAAATATATCTTTTGAATAGCTTTTCAAATTCATTTTCCAAGTTCGCAAAATATTCAGAAATTGAATGCTGTTGATTTTTCGCGATTTAAGAAATACGATCCAGGCATTTTTAAATGGATATGAGTGAAAGTATTTTGAGTCGTTTATAAAAATGGATTTTCTAAATTTTAATTTAGAGCCGCGATCTTACGAAGCTACAAAAATGTGTGGGGAGGAAACAGTCGAACCGGAAGAACGTTTCAGCAGCGCACGATCGATCCGGAGATGACGAGAAAAGCGTTACTTCGCAATTACAGAGCGGTGAAGGGGGATTACTCGATAGCGAGTAACTCGAGAGTCGGTGAGTCCCGAAAGCTGGTTTAATCTTATAATTTACAATTTTTTAATCATTCTCGAAGTTTCTTGATGTAATGGAGATGAAGAAGAGAATTTCTCATAACTGTACGAATTAGCCTGTCAGAGTAATTGATCAATCAATCTCTTCCAGTCAACGTACAGTTTTTTTCTAACAATAGTGATTCAATTCAATGAATCTCATCAAGAATTTTATCCCACGTAATAATGCAAAAACACTGTAACGGATTTTCCATATGAAAAAAACGTCGCCTGTATATCAAAACGTCTTAGATTAATTTACAGTTGGAAAGATCTCAATGAGCAGACGAGTTTTTGATTTGACCTGATTTTTCTGTCTCATGCTTCCATCTTCAATTTAATTCGAGTCTGAGAACTTTCAAAGAATCTCATAATACATATTTTAATCTAAAATGATACAATGAATTAGTGCTTTTTCATCTATGTGAAAATAAAACATATTCCTTAACAAAATCATAAATTATACAACAATCATTGTGAGCAGAATTATCTAACTGAATGAAGTTAAGTAACACGTTTAGAGAAATAAAGTGAACTAATTGTTATATTTTTAAAAAATGGATGAATATGCATCTTAAAGAAAAAAAAACTTGAGCAAGTTGTTCAATTTATACAAAAATTTAATACTACAGACTTTATTGTGGAATGTTATATTCGTGATAAATGCGAGTGACAAAATATTCAGAAAATATTGAAAAATGATATCAAGTTTATTGACAGTAAATCTCTTGATAGCTCATCACAAATAATGACTATCAAATTGACTAGAAATTTATTGACAAGCTTAAAATCCTATAGAAATCTCGTTTTAATGCTTTTTGTATAAGAATTACAGATCGAAGAACGTTTCTCTTTGAAGATAAATTACATTCGCAATTGAACTAAATTCATTGACTCGATTTAATTGTTTTTTCAATTTATTTATTAAAGGTAAAAAAAAATTATTCACTTGATATCCTCATAATAAAAATACGTAGACGATATTCCAAAACGAAAAATTATTAAGGATGTCTATCAAAAATGTCGATTAAAAGAAATATGTATCATTTTGGGATCAAACGATTGGAAAAATTCCCAGGTACAAAATCCGCATAAAAAAACTTGCCTTTGCCGACCGTTTGATGAAAATATTCGTAATTGAAAATTTGATTTTTAACATTGAGTTGATGCAAGAACACAATTTCGCACCTTTATTTGAAAAAAGTAATTGTTTCGTTGATGAGTGACTCTTTATAAAAATTCATTGTTATATTCATTAAACATTTTTAAATCTGTAAGACGAAGAAAAATCGGAGGTTCCTGGCCTTTTGTATTAACTATTAACGATAAATGACGATAAAATGTCACCCAGAGCTCTATATAATACACTAATATATAATACACCAAGCATTGACAGGTGTCCTAAAATCTTATTCAAAACAACAACTTTTTAATAAAAGTACTAATGTTTTACTAAATATAATTTTTGGATCACCACGATAACTCTTAATTCCTAAAAACTTGCCCTTTATTTTAGTATTCCCTAATCGCAGTAAAAAGCATGTTAAAAAAATGTGCAAAAAGTATGTAACTTGACTGGAAAGACATCCTTAAAGTGTCACAGGAAGAAATTCCAATTTGTAAACTGTACAATGAAATTATTACGAGATCAGCTGATGGGCTGAAACTCGATGCAATTCGACCCTGACGAGCCAGACGAAAATAAGTTCCGGAGAATCTTTTCGTCGGAGATTTCCGTATCGAAAGTATTATATAGTTGTATCGT
Source organism: Cremastinae sp. A BG-2022a (assembly GCA_030522545.1). Classification (NCBI taxonomy): domain Eukaryota; kingdom Metazoa; phylum Arthropoda; class Insecta; order Hymenoptera; family Ichneumonidae; species Cremastinae sp. A BG-2022a. The sequence continues at coordinate 9,473 of JAPYYW010003340.1, forward strand.
TTTGCGCCGAATTCCGGGACGTCCTGCACGCGAAGAGTAAACGTCGTAGCGAAATGATGGATTTACACGTAAACGGGCGGACGAACCGGCCGGAGTTTAAACATGTGCGTGTGTGTACACAATAAGGTGGCTGGCCGCGGTTTCTCGCAGGGGTTATCCGGCCAATACAGTTATCGTCTCCTGGAGGCGCTCATAACGGTACGCTCGACCCACTCACATTTCGAATAATCGCACTTTTCTCTCTCCTCTCTCTCTCTTTCTCTTCGGATCGCAAACACACGCGCGTCTCTTTCCATAAAAATCGTATTAACGTACAAATTTGTATAGGAAAATATGCAAGCGCGTATATATACAGTTGAGAAAATTCCCTGCGAAACTGTCCAACTTTTTCCGGGGTGAATGAAGTCGTAAAGACTACTCTCGGGATTCCGAATAAATTCCTCGCGTTCCCGTCGTAACTTCGAACGCGAGCAATTTTATATATATCGTTTCTGTGCTTAATGGCCGATGCGGAGGATTGATTGTATTCTATACCTATTGTTTGTTTTTTTTTAAATCTTTTTCTTTCTTATCTTGTGCCAGGACGGAGCTTTTCCCCGAAGGAAGGCTGCGGTACTCCGGCGAGACTTTGCAAAACGAGGTACAACACGACCGCGCCCATGTACGGCGTAAGTCTTACCAGCGGACAGCCCGTCACGATTGTGCAGAAATTTCCCGATCTCTTGCAACAGGTCGTCTTCGAGGTTTGCGAGTAAGTTTTAAATTGTAAAAAAAAATTATTGGGATCTGTCGAATGGTGATCTGACATATCTGGTGGCAAAAAAACGAACTGTACTTAGAGAAAATTCTCTAATAGCAATTATACGTATTATGCGATATTTATAATAAAGAATTATTCGATTATTAGTAAAAATGGAATCTGTGATGTTTACTCGACAGAAAAAGCAAATAAATATGAAGTACAATGTGAGAGATTGAAAGAATACATCAAATGAGCAAATGGAGGTTGAAACTGACAGGACTGTCAACGTCACTTTGCTGATTTCACTAATTTAACCACATTTTCATATATGTGCATGCAGCCTCAAAATTGCGTTTTCCTTCAACAAAATTATATTCTTTGAGATTGGTGCCAGCCCAGTCATAAATTGCACATGTATTTACCATCCATTACTACATATGACTAAATGTCATGTTCCTTTTATGGTCGCCATGTTTTTTTATGCTCCACCCATTTGACAGATCCCAATTGAGAAAAATAAAATCGAAGAAATGAATCGTCAATGACGATATAATAAATTTGACTCAAATAATATTGCACATAAAAAAATAAGCATGATTTTCCGATTTCTTGTAGAAAATTTGTACAAGTTTGGAATTTCAAAAATGTACGATCTTAACCACAAAGAAAAGGTATAGCTTAAATACTAACGATTTTGATGAAAGCTTATGGAAATATTAATATGTATATTTGTAGCATTGGTGACATTAAAAAAAAAATTAATTAAGCCTTTGAGTGTTAAATGAAACGTTTGGTCAGAAAAAAATTAATGAAAATATCTTTTCGGTTCGTCACTCATTTTGCCCAGTGGATACCGTTGTAATTAACTTAGCCCACTTTTCGCCAACCAACGTTGCGGTAGCTGCGAGGATTCTTAATAAAAAAGATCCAGGAAAAAAAAGATGATTACGGTTATGAAAGAAAATAACACGAGCCAGGCGAATGACAAACACAAGTTTTTTTCCCCAACAAGCGATCGCTTTGGAAAGATCTCATTAATTTCATGAACGTTCCATATAATCATGCTCTACTGCACAAATCGTGCGAGTCATCCGTAAAACGAATTACGATATTAACTTATAAGCACGATTTTATTATTGTACTTGGAATCCCGTTTTAATGCTTCTTCTTAATTCACATTAAAGAATTTTTTTAAAGCAATTTACTTTAAATCAATTTCTTTAATCAATAAATTTATTCAAAATTAAAAAAAAAATGTTAAATAGTTTCAATTTTTTGGTTTAAAATTTGATCGAGTATGTTCCGAGAAAAAAAAAACTGGTTAAAAATTGGGTTTTTGAGACTCGGTCAGGTGGTTTATGGAGTACAGTGGGTCGTACGTAATGCCGGTCGAGTATGTAAATATTTTATAGCGCTCTAAGCTGCCTCGTGACCCGATCTCGACCGAGAAAGAAAATGAAAAATCGAGAAAGGAGCCTGGAAACTTCGGAGACCATTTTTATCACGAAAAAAAATAACCAAGTTCTCGTTATCTCACTCGAAGAAAAGTTTGAATAACGTTGAAAAATGTAAAGTCAACCGCTACTTTTTATTCACTCGAAACAGACTTCCATTTCGGTTTAGAATAACGGTATTAGACTCGACGAATCTGATGGAAACAATTGGGACGATTCTTTCAAATAATGAGCACGAAAAAATTATTGTTCTCATTCACTATTTGTGCAAAGTATTTTGACTTCAAGTATAATTCAAGTAATTTTTTGATAAAAGCAATTTTGAATATTTGAATAAAAAATAATTAATCGTTTTTATTCGTATCGGAGAGTCAAAAATGGAGTTTTTTTGACATTTTTTTATGGAGTTCATTGCTGAGAAAAATATTGAATTTTTAAAAAAATAATAAAAGCATAACACATGTTAAACCATAATTTTGTGTTCTCACTTAGTGATCATAGAAGTTTTTCGACTGAATAATTTATTAATGATGCAAAGGATATTAGCTATTTTAAATAATAAAAATAAAAAAGTATAAAAAATTATTTTTTGTTCTAAATTATGCAAATTCTTTCGACTCACCGAATATTGTTCTTTTTTTTATAATAATCAAAATATCAAATATAATTTAAAAATGTGTTTTTCTTCATAGTCAATTTGTTCTTATTCAGATAGAAATAGAACAATATATAAGTTAAACATCCCAATAGATGGACATGTACCAATAGTTGGATAATTTTTGCTATATTATTTTTAATATTTGAATTATTTTTTTCTCAATAATATCATATAGATTATTTTTCATATTCAATGACGTTTATATTTCACAATTTTAATTTATTGGAACAAACTTGCTCAACCTTAGATACAGTGTCGAATTTTTTGTCCAACTATATTGGAACATTCTGCATATTCAAATGTTCTAGTATTTATTTATTAAAAATATATTATCTAAAATTGACACATAAAATGAGTTTTGAATTGCTAAAATATCAGACAAGAGTCGAGATGTGAATTAGAAGCAGATTTATTTGTTTAAATATTTTTCAAATAAATACAATGTGAAAAACCCTTAGCTGTTCAACTATTGGGACATTTACCTTAAAGACGAATAGAAAATTTGTTCTTGTTCAGAGTCGAAAAAAGTGCAAATTATTTGAACTCGAATAAGCGAGAAATTTTTTTTTTCCGTTCTCAGATCGAAGGACTGCGACGTCGTTCACGGTGAATGCACGCAGACTTACGTACCTTATTTGTTTCTGGTAATACCATTGGGACCGGTGACGTTGACGGGTCAGGATTACGTTCTCGTGGAGAGTGGTTGCGTCTGCAAACCAAAGAATTCAGCGGGTTCATCGGCCGAGCAGCATCCACCCTCGGTCCCGAGTTTCTAGCGTGGAAGAAGACAAGAAAGAAAATTTATCGACGAGAAAATAAAAAGTGCATCGACGTTCCGGTGGATCGCCGGGAACCGAAATCTCGAAACGAATCGCGTCGAGTTCTCGCGCTGGATTTTCACAAAAGTGCATCGAATCCATGAAAATTCGAGACTGCTCGCGAGCTCATCGATGAATATTTTATAGATAGAAAAATTGCAAACGCGAGTCGTCGATTTAACTAAAAAAAAAATTATAATAATTTCAACGAGTCGCGCAAATTTGAAGATAAAATAATTTTCGCGACGATTCGTCAATGGCCCAGTAAAAAAAAGAAACGAAATTAGTGCGAATCGTCTACAAGGCGTTCAAGAAAACGAAGAGAGATGGCACTTGAAAGATATTGATTTTTTTTTTCGCGGAAAAAATGAGTCGGGTGAAGCGACGAGAGATGAGAACTTTTCGCGGAATTCAACCTCGGAATTCGATCTCCGTAGTTCTCGCGCACAAACACGCTCGCAAAACAAAGACGGGGGACGGAAAGGGGAATTCGAAGTTGGCTTCTCTCGTTGCACTTGTCTCTTCGATCAAGCCGGTTTTCCGAGCATCAGCTGCAAACCTGAAACCCGACGGGGACCCACTCATTCTCACGGCTCAAGAATCTTCCTCTAAATACAACTAATTTTCCGTTTTTCTTCATCTCCAAAAATTTCATCAATTCAAACCAAAATCATTTCTACCTTTTTTTTTCTTATACACTTTATTCCATCTCCATTTATTCTTGACAGTTTTAAAATTATTTCCAAAATACTACATTTTTAAAAACTTTACAAATTTTTAACGTTAATTTTAACACAATTAACAAATATGTATTTTGGCTGGAAAATAATTTATTTGTAAAATCGATCGTCAGAGGCTTCTTTGAAAAAATATTGAAACAAAATTGATTCGAAAATATTTAAGAATATTCAAATGCTTCCGGATGTTTGAGAAAATTGAAAAAAAAAATATTACTTTTTGTACGATAATTGCAAAAATTGATGAGTCCAACGTTCATTGATTTTTTTTTTATTATAAAAGAAAGGAAGGAATGATTCAATTGTTAGTTATTTGTAAAATTGGCCATCAGACACGGACTGAAAATGCGTTCTCTCCTCCGTGAAATATTTTTTTCTTTTATGACGAGATGTCGAGGATAAGAGTGCGGAGGGAGAGAAAGAGATAGATCCGTTCCGGATAATTGCACTCATCCCGTTAATCGTTTACGATAAAAGAGTGAGCGAGGAGAGACGCGAACGGGGATCGTGTCATCGTTATGCAAACTTGGCTACCGATGTAACACTTTGCCGGTCGAGCAAGGGTACGCCGAAAGGAGGCGAGGGAGCGAGGATGTGACCCAGAGAACGAGTTACCTCGGGAGGAACCATCCCGTTCCCACGCTCGATTTTACATCGTCGATTCTTCTCTCCCTTCGCCTCATTTTTCTCGATTTATCCTTTGACACGAACGTAACGGAATCTCCGGCTACTGACACGGATAAATTCTCATTTCGCGTAAAAAAAGAAAAAAAAAACATTATCGACAAACTAAACGAAAATTTTTAATTAAGGTAGTTCTATAGGTACAGTCAAATCAAAAGTTTTTATCTCAATTTATCTCTGATTTTGTTTCAAGAACATACTCAAAATTCAAGGTCGTCCAAGGTGACTTGTATTTACTACGAATGTATGAAAATTTTAAAAATCAAATCTTAGTATTTTTTTAAAAAACTTGAGGAAGTTTCTTTGAAGTACAATAAAGAGCTAAATTTTAAGAATATTCACCGTGTAGATTTCAAGATATTTAGGATTGTTTAAAAAATCATAATCTTAGGATTTTTTTTTAAAACTTGAGAAAGCTTCTTTGAAGTACAATAAAGAGATATGTTAAATTTTAAGAATATTCACCATCTAGATTTCAAGATATTTAGGATTGAAAATGGCAATATTTAACACGGGCTCTTATGGAAGAGCACTGATGAAAATAGGGATATTTAACAAATAAATATCTCAATTTCTACGTGGTGAAATCTCTTTTAATTTGGTATGCATATGTGTAACATATCAAAAAATGACTGTACCAATTTCCAAAAAAATCCTGAATAATCGATAAAACTACACTGAGAACAGATTTAGTTGAAAAATATTTAGTTGAAAATATTTCGTCGAAACAACATTTATTTATTTGAAATAATGAAACTTCAGTTAAATCAACCAAGAATTTAGTTCAATTTGCAAAATAATATCGTTGAACGTATTGAAACAAATATTTTGTTGAATAAATAAATAAATAAATAAATAAATAAATACGTAAATAAATAGTTGGTCGATCACTCGGCGTATCCGTTGCAAATTTTTAAGCGATTAAAAAATTGGGAACGTTCGGAGCATGGGAGAGAACGAGGGTAAGAGAGAGAGAGAGATAGACGAGGTTATTGGAACCTCTCACGAACGGGATTGACTCGAAGAAGTTGACCGAATGGACCTACACACGAGCAACACCACTGCCTGTGAATTCCGACGAGTGTAACGTACCGTTATTCGACGTTGCGGGATTATCTACCTCGATTCGCGCAATATACACACTTATCGCGATGATCGCAAATGGATTTTCATAAAGAAATGAAATCACGAGGCCCCGAGCGCTTCGCCGACTTGTTATTTCTCAACGAATTGTATCGTCATTTATTCTTCGTTTAAAAAAAAGAATCACTTTTCGTAACCGCACTCGGAAAAAAAATCTTGGACGCAGTGACGATTTTCGCACGAATATTTCAATCAATTATTTTCATGTAATTTTATTATAAAAGGTATGCTTTTGAAAAAACACAAATCGACTCGCAGTTGCTGATTTTTCATCGAGACTTTCGGCGTGAATCGTTCGCGAGTCGAGCCTTTTGTATTTCGAGGAGAGTAGAAGAAAATAACGAAAGAAAAAGGACTCTAGCCGATCGAGTGGAATCGAGTGATCCGAGGAGTAAAAATTTTCGTAGACTAATAAAGAAAAGTATAAATAAAAATAATGTTCGAAGTATCGGATCGGAAGAAAAACAAAATTTTATCCTCGGGTCGTTCGAGCCGTCGTTATTTGATTGTACCTATCATTATTATAGGTTATATTTATATATATATAATAGTATTATAATTTTAAACGTGTATTTATAATTTATTACAGAGTTATTTGTATCGTGAGGAGTATTTTTTGTATTTCTTGTCCCGTGTCCTGACCTTCCACGAATTCTGACCTCATTTGCACACTCACACAATTTTCAAGATCGAGAACGTTGTACAAAACGCACAGTACACTCGAGTGCTCCGAACATAACCGTATAAGGTAAATGTCCCAATAGTTGGACAATTTTCGCTATATTATTTTTAATATTTCCATTTTTTTTCTCAATAAAATCGTATGAATTTTTTTTTTAAATAAAGAGGTGTATTTTTCATAACGTCAATTTATTGAATAAAACTCGCTCAATCCTAGAGAGACAGGCTCGATTTTCTGTCTATTGGGACATTCTACATATTCAAACGTCCAAGTATTTATTTACTAGAAATATTGTTTAAAATTAACACATAAAATGATTTTTGAATTGCTAAAGTATCAGACGATAATTTATAAGTGAATTTGAAGTAGATTTTTTCGTTTAAATATTTTAAAAATAAATTGGGATGACCCTTATAGATGTTCAATTATTCGGACGTTTACCTTACAGCAAAAATCGTCCATTTTTACTCTCAGGAAATGAATTAAACGAAATTAATAAATACGAAAAAAAAAATTGGACGCTTCTGCTCTCTAGAAATCGCAATAAAGGGCTTCGAAAAATTGTCCCTCGGCTGGAAATAGTTATCTCTTGGAACGACAAGTGACAATATATATAGTACGAATTACGAGGTATCTCATCCATAAGATATAATTCACACATGTGTATATATATTTATTTATTTATTTGTTTGTTGTATATATACGTCGAGGTATACGTTGTACATGCGTTTCGTTAACGTGATATTGGATTTTTAAGGCTTTTTTTCTCCCTTTCTTTACGTACCCGACACTCTCAGGCTCCGGCGCGTCTCGCTTTGTTTATTTCTCCGAACGACGCTCATTCTTTCCGCTGCGAAGCGCTACGCTGACTTTTCGTGGTTAGACGGGTCGCTCTGAAGGACGCGTACGCGCGATCTTTTTGCTTTCGTCCGTTTATTCGCTTCGCTGGGCCACGCATTAAAAAATTTAACGAAGCGCCGGTGTTTAAATACGCCTTGGGTATAAACTATGCACGCGGTTTTGAGAGAATAATGTAAGCAGATAACGAACATATATATTCGACGAGATGCGCCCTTCCCGCTCGTTCTCGCGGCACTTTTTGCCGAAAAGACGCGGCGGTGGGCGAGGTGGGGGGTTCGAGATTAAAAATTGAACATTTTCTTCGAACAACGTAACGAAACAACTTCCGAGCTTTTGGCTGACGAAATTCGAGTCCGAGGACGAATAATCTTCGATTCCGTTGGCGATTGTTACACTTTCGCGATAAATTTCGCGAAGCCGCGCGGGGAAACTCGCGACGCGACCGTTACACCGAAATTTTCTCACGCCGCGCATGCGCAATAGAATTCGCGCGCTGCGCCGTCGCGCGACAAAACTCGAACATTGACCAACGAAATAATGTTCCCAGGCGACCCTCTCGAGGCTACATTCAAGGGTCAAATTCTTTTTTTCCAGCGTTCTCAAAATCATCAACGGAGACGACGCAAAAGATTGTATTTTGAAACATTGCCGTGGGAATCGTATTTCGTAAATTTCGCCATAGGCTCTTATTAACAAACGAAAGACAAGAATAGTAACGACGTCGGTGGGTTCGAGAGAGACATTCACCGAAACAACGATAAATCTATGACACAATATTAGGGGTGTGCGAATATCGTTCAAATTAAATCGAATAATTCGAAAAAATTCGCATAATTCACAAATTATCGAATTGTCACTAGATTTTCGATTGTTTTTTATTCAAAGTTCATTACATCATGCATAAAAATATTACATTTTCAAATAATATACTTTTTTAAATTTAAAACATTAAAAATAAATTACGGATTCAGTATCGTATTTATTATTTTTGAACAAAAATATTTGTAGCAAATTTTTCAACGTTGTATTTTTGATAATACTTTATTTGCTACAATATTATTCATGTTGTTTCACTCTCATTAAAAAAAAAATATAGTAATTTTTCTGTTTTTGCAATTTTATTTCGTGGTTTAAATAAAATGTATATTATTTGTAAATTTTATACTTTAATGCCGAACATAACAAATCCTGAATTTAAAACACTCCAAAATCCACGAATAATTTAATAATTCGCTAATTTTCGAATTATTTGAATATTTTTTTAATTATTCGAATTATTCGCACATCCCTACATAATATGAATAAACATGTATAAGTATATGCAATATACAAACGATTGAGAAGTATGATCAAATGCAATATATAATAATAAAAATCAACTCGCCGCGTTAATATATGTATATCTTTCCGCACTTTGCCTCCTGGTAAATGTTCTTCTTCATATAAATAGTAAAAAAAACCATAACAAGCATGATATATTATTAACTATAGTTACATCTTTGGATAATTAACAAAGAATCACGTTCTCCGTTTCTCTCGTCGCTCTGGCTTCGTTCTTTCATTATTTCTAGAGCGTTAAAACGCGCTCCTGACATTTTTACTCTCATCGCGGGTATCGTGTGTATACATGGTGTCTATATTAATCTCGTATTCATCATCGACTCTCGCTCGACCTCAAAAATTCGATTCGGTAGCACATTTTGGACTAGAATGGTATTACACGAATCGCTACATGGATATACTAAAAATTATCATCTTACGAGCTTAATTATTGTTAGATTATACGTATATTTACACGATGCTGCAGTCTTGCAAGAAAAAATCTGGAACTCTCATCAATTACGTCTCTCTTTCTCTCTAGTTACCACATTCGTTATGTTTTTTGTTCAATTTTCTTTTCGTTCGCGAGTATATAGTTAGATAAATATTTTTGATCATCGCTGCAACAGTGCTCACATTCTTTTCGTACATGTAAAAAAGAAAGCGCGATTGATATTCTTTGCGAGTCGGGATATATTCGGCGCGGGAATAACAACAAGACTTTCGCGAATTACGACGCTGCGCAACGATGAAAAAGAGAATACAACGCGAGAGTTCAAATTCCTCTTGCTTCGTACTTGAAAAATCTGACTGTAAGATTTTATCACTGGGGGGGGGGTCGCAAATGACTTGATTTTTGAAATCTGCTTACGAATTTCGTGAATTTTCTTCATATAAGCACCGTATTGGAAAAAGGACTCTCATTGGTTCGTTTTTACAAACGATCGACTCTATGTCGGGCACGTAAATACTTAATCGTTATGACTCTTACGGCGCGTATACATGATCGGAAACTAGCGACGATAAAATTTCGTTTGAAAGGTGAAAAATGAAGACGAATACGTCTCTCGTTTAACAGGTCGAAGAGTATCGTCTACGCGACTCTCTACGTAACACGATAAATACAAAATTCGACTTGACGCGAGTTTACTGGCGAACGGGTACAAAAAAATAATGAAAACAGCATCGATTATTTGCACTCACTCGGTCAGCCTTCACACGCATACTTTCTGAATTCTTTCATCCTAATCGAGATTCCGAAAATAATAATTATTAATTTAGCGTCTATTTACAATCTTGAAGTATCGCGATATCTGATTATAAATATAAATATATGTTTATGGACAATTTATCTCCGAGGGCCCTCTCGTTCGAACGTTGATTTTATCTCAGTTGTCGCTCTCCGCGTAATCGTCGCTCTCGCCGCTGTCGTAATTCTGATTTTTTGGCGAGTGATTCGCGGACGAGTTCTCGTCCTCGTAAACTCCATTCCCAAGGCTCTTTTGCTGGCCCGGCTCTGAATTTTCGCCATCAAGAGCGTCCAGGTTCGGCGAGTAAACGTCTTCTTCGATTCCGTTCTCGTACGGCCTGTGAAATTTCAATAAATCAATCGTCTGCCAAAATTATGCCAATAATAATACCCGCACGAAACAATTTATACATGACAACGATATATTTAACATTAAAATTTTACTAAAAATACATATTTCCACTCGAATTTTATTCTACATTCTTGACAAATATCTTTCACGTACTTTTATTCGTCATTTTTTGGACTATTTTACATGTATTTTACTTTCGTGGGAGTATCGTCGAATGTGAAAAGTAAAATTGCGATTGTATTATTCGTGTGAGCTTCAAATTTTTGTCAGTTTTTTTTTCTCCAAATCGTTGCTGATTGTTTTTTTTATGAAAGAGAATGTTGTGTGCAATTTAGGTGCGAAAGAGGCCAATATCATGCTTGTGAATGTAATTTGATTTTACAGTACGGTTATTATGGTCTTCAAGATAAAAAAGTTTACAATGCTGTACAGTATTTGATTATCTACGTCTCAATGAAGATTATAATAGTGTGATAACGAGGTGATCGAAATTAAAATTGTTCTTCACGTTTGAACGATGTACGACAGGTACGAGAGAAATTAAAGAAATATCAAAGTAAAACAATAGAAAAACAGGCACACAAAAACTGCAAAATTATCACGATTATAACACATGCAAGCTTATGACTTACTTACTGAGCTGCAGATGATGGTTACATTTCATCATCACACAGCCTGCAACAAAACGCATATCGCATCTTCGTCATTTCCTTTTTTCTCTCTCAAAGTCGTCAAAATCCCAAGAAAAGTCAATGTGGACTGAGAAGAGGCAAGAGCATCGAAAAGTCATTTTTTTTTCTCGAGAAGACGCACGAGTAAAATGTATGTACAGAAGATTATTTTACAGAGAATTCGAAGGTGAAACAAAATGATAGACGGAGTGAGAAATTTCAATCTGAAATGTTGACTTTTGGAGCTTTTACCATGAAAGAAAAAAAATGATAAATGACAGAGGGATGAGGGATTAACAGAGAAAAAGAATAAGAGAGAGAGAGAGAGTGTGTGTTAGTCCCCAAAAGGATTTACAACCATATCTAAGCATGCCCCATTCGAGATCTTCGTAATAGCGGGACGGTCAGAGCGGGTTCTCTCCTCACTCTCGCTGTTTTCACGTTTTTCATTTGCTTCAGCTGTACAAGAAACACGTTTGTATATACCACGGTCCTTTGGGAATCGCCCAAGAAAAAATTCTCTACAGAAAATATTCTAGATAGCTGTTTTATTAAATTTCACTCGCGAGGTAAAAGGACGCTTTTTTCCTCCTTCCAAATAAATATTGCACAAAGCGAACTCTCGTTTGATTCTACTCTCGCGAAGACAAAGTCAAGAAACAGGAAAGAAAAGTAAAACAATTTCCAGACGATGGAACAGTAAAAAGGAACTTTGAAACGTTTCGTCTATCGATTCTCGAGAAACAATCTTACGTCTGGTCATTCTGATCGTTTCCACTCTCTTCCGCGACGAGGAGCTCGTACTCGTCCGCTGCGAATCTGTCCCAGTCCGATAGCTGAGAAGCAAAAAGAAAAAACGAAACTTATCGAACAAAAGTTTCTCGATATTTTATTCAATAAATGCGATAAATTCTACGTTCGCCAAAAAGTCCCGACCTCGTGACCGTCCGCGTCGTGATCCCTCGTCGAGGCGAATGGATCCCTCTGCTCGTGATCCAGATACTTCTCGAGGTTGAAGAACGTGTCGAAGAATATCGACGTCATCTTGCACTTTTTGAGATCGCTCAGGGATATTTTTCCTGGTGTCGCCGGATGGATCATGTCCAGCATCTGACAGAGACAGTCCTCGAAGGGCAGTGTCTCCAAACCGATCGCTTCCATCCGATGCAATTGTTCTTCGTAGAAATATTCAAGCTCGTACATCGACAGGTAGCCATCCCCATCCAGATCCATGCACCTATAAAATGGACAAATAAATATATAAAACGAATTTAAAACTATCAATATTTATATCGAAGTATATACCATTTTATCGAAAAACATTTTTTTTTTAATTCCTTTTAGTTATTGTAAAAAAAATACAAATATTATTTTGTAAAATGAATACAGGTAAAAGAAAATTTGAAATACCTGAACCAATACTCGATGGCAGTGGGATGATTCTTGTCCTCTTCACTCAATAAGAACCACACGAATTCCGTATAACTCATTTTGTCCTCTGGCTGCTGTGTTCCACCACTTCTCACACCGCCTCTCGTAACGGCCCCACTGAATATTCTCTCGATCAGACGTGTCGACAATGCTGAAAACATAAATATTGCACTCACATCTTTTTTTCACCCAATCAAATTTAACATCATTATTTTAATGACTTAATAGATTAATTATCTATTGATCTTAATTTTTCTCGATAGGCTTGTCAATATAATTTCGTACTCTATGTTTGTGAGCATTTTTTTGTCTTATTTTTCATAATTTGCAATACTTAGTAGATTGCTTGTCGATAATCCGAATCAAGTCTCAAAATATTCGTAAAACCAGTCTCTATGGCACCACGTTGGGATTTTTTGATAAAGTGTCTCCTTCTATTTTTTGTTTTCAAAAACGATGAAAATTTTAGGTCCGCCATTTTTTTAGATATCGAAAATTCCTTATACGTGATGCCATAAAGCTACATATCGAGTTTAAAAAAATTTTTGTTTTGTTTTTTTAAAATGAATTGTGTGACTGAATTGCTGTCAAGCATCAACCAGCAATTTTGTCGCAGTGTCTGTTTAAAAGTGATGTGCACCTCAAATTATTGTTAAGATTTAAATAAAAAAAATTTATATACTATCTTCGATATGTATATATCGAATGCCAGTACTCATAAAAAAAAACATTCATCGTTTTCTCGAAAAAAAAATTGTGGAAAATTAATAATTTGTAATATATTATTCAAATGGAAATTGAATGTTGAATGGTAGAAATAGAGGAATGTTGATGAATTACTATGATCATTGTGCCTCCTCAGGTCCGTTTTGTCGATGAATAAATCATGGTCGCGATCGAGCTCCCAAAATTTGCAGTAGATGACGTAGAAGTGTTCGTAGCTGAAGTACGCAGTAACTTGATTAATGTCCTCCTCGTGCTCCAGTATGCTGATCACCGAGAGCAAATTGCTCCTCCGTAATTCCGCAACCGAGATTTTGCCGCTCCAACTGCGATTGACGCAATAAAATATCCTGGCTATTACCTGCGAGGGCACATTAAAAAGGAATTAGCATCTCTCACACCATTACTTAGGAGTAAATAAAAAATGTTTCGTTTTTACGAGCAATCTCTCGCATAACCGCTCGATTTAAGTATCCCGCGGGTAATAAACGAACTAAAGCCTTTTCATTCTCAGATTTCTCGATAGATTTTTTCATCTTCCATTTTTCGAATTTTTTTCAATGCAATTTCATAAATATTTTTATTATGTTGTACTAAAAATTTCTGATCTTTTGAGATCTTTAGCTTAGAAAAATACATTTTTTTTTACTTTCTCTCTGAGATACCTTGGACCAATTTTTAGTAAAAAAAAATCGAAAATTTTAAATCGCCAGTCATTTATTCTTCTTTCTCTTGAATGAATTGACTTCGTTGGATTTAACGAAACGAAATAACACAGTATGGCTTGAAAAGTGAATGAAATATTTTAAAAACGAAATTTTTTCAATTTTAGTGAAAAAATATAGTTAATAGTCTATTTTTTAAATAAAATTTTCAGATGTAATCGCAAGAAAAGCAGAGCTTGCTTCTCAGCATGATTTGGATATAGAATCATTTCAAATGTTAAAAGTAAAAAATCACGAACCGTGTGAACATATCGCGAATGGAATTCCGTGGCTTCTTTGAGGAAAGTGAGTCCTGGGTGAGTGTCCACGACGTCCTGGACCAGGGGAATCAGATCTTCGGGTATTATCGAATTTCTAAGTCCCCTCGTCGTGATCCTCACGAACTTGCTGGCAGCATCGTGATGAGTGTTTGACATTCTGAAATTTATTTAAAACATTAATTTTTCAATTAATATTTAAAAATATACTCTAGTCAAAATATTAATAGCAAAAAAATTAAAAAGTAAATATTAATAAAGTAATTTTTTTACCAATGAGTTGTTTTATTCATATACGTTTATACTTGTAATTTATTATTATTATTTTGATTGATGTATAATTTACTTTTTTTTTAATCTGAAAGATAAATAGATGCAAATTTATTATACTAGAGTACAATACTCTTGTGTACAACGATGTAGAATACATTAGAAAGTAATTAGCAATTCGTAACTAGTCATTATTAGAATAGCAAGAAAAAAAAAGCCAATACAGCAGATGATGAAAGTAAAAAATAAAAAGAAAAAAAGAATAAAAGAGAGAAAAACACGATGGAGACTAAAAGGAGGAAAAAAATGTTTCTTACTCTTTCCAAAAGTCGAGGAAAGCCATCATCTCGACGTAGCCATTTTTGTCACCACCGGCCGCGAGGAAGAGTGGAACTTTCCAGTAGAGAGGCAAATCGCAGGCCTGATTGCGGGACAGAAAAAAAAATCGATAATCGATCGAAAGCTTGACGCGGTTTAGTAGCAAAAAAAGAAGCGACGAAGAAAAATCGTTACCTTAGTGATGATGTGGAATTGAGCTCGCGAAGCTCGATGACCCGGTAAGTTTTGGAAGGCTGTCGTAATTTTGGCGACGGTCGCTTCGACTTGTGACAGAGGCGTGGGTTTGCCGCCAGGAAAATAAAATCTGCGAGAAAAAAAGCGACGGGAAAAAATGAATAAAAAGAAGTCGAATCGGAAAATGATCGACTGATTTTTTTTTCACTCTCATCGTTCCAAGTTGATATATTTTAATTTTCACCTGGGTATGTGAACGTTTCTATTCGCCTTGACGTGTCTCTGCAAGGTCGTGTGAGGAGGCAGACCCTTCGGTTGCGACTTGTCACGAGCATAATTCTGTGAAGAAAAAAAAACACAAAAAATATTACAGGTTTCACGGTTATGAATAAATAAATAATTGAATAATGATCCAATGAATTTTGTATGGAGGAATGTCGATATTGCCGGTTGATGAAATAATAATGACGAGATTTTCGTTATTCAGGATCGAATATAATGCTCTCGTCATCGTGTATAACATCGAACCTTTCGATAATCACGCTTGTCGTAATATTTTTTTCATTCTTCAATTTCACTCAAGTGTTTTTTTTTTGAAATTTAAAATAATAAATTGACCATAATAAATATTGGATTAACGAAAAAATTATTGGGTTTTGGTAGTGGCAATAACTTTATTTATGAACAAAGATTGTTTAAAAAATAATTTTTATTTGCCAATTTCTGATAAATAAACTGCAAGTAATTGCAAAATTTTGAATGAAAAATTACGAACTTTCATTGCAACGTGGCGATAGAGCAGAAATTCTGAATATTTTTCATATAGAACAGTTTTTATCATTTTTTCCCTATCATTCTGAAAACGAATGAAACATTGATGTTGAAAAAACTAAAAATATGAAATTTTTTACTCTAATATTTATTAAAGATCATAGTAAATGAGATTTAAAAATCGAATTTCAGTTTTTGGACAGTGTCGATTGGATAAATTCGTTATGAAGTTGTAATTATTGAACTTCCGAACAACAATCTCTCCACATAAGACTCTGTGTACAGTCTACCAAAAAAATTCGACTTTATAACAATTTTCGTTAAAGAACGTCATAATCAATTTCGATAAAATTTTGAAAAAATAGGTTAAGGGGTTTTGGTCGTAGTTTTGAAAATGTTATCATCAACTCACATTTTTTTAAACGAATCACAAATTAAAAAAAAACGTAGGTGGTTTAAATTTCAAGTCGATTAACCACGTCGTATTTTAGAAAATAATTTTTAAAAATACAGGTTTAATGGAAGTAAATGTGAGAAATGCTTATTTTGGCTGTTAATTTTGTTTAAATTTATGTCAGACCTTAATTAGATTTTAACAATTACTGTCACCAAATTTGAAGCAGTTTCTCCTTCTGGTTCATCAGTTAGGAGACAAAAGCCCAGTTAATGCATAAAAATCAAGAAAAATAATAATAATTATTATTATGATATTGAAAAATTTAACTAAAAAGATTTTTGATCAAAAATTATATCGATTTGAAGTCACTTTAAGGACCAAAACTCCTTAATGAAGCATTCGTCTATAAAAAATAAATTTTTCACTGATCATAATATATATAGTATAAACGATCCTAAAAACGTCGAATATATTTTTGCTTTTGGAAAAATGACATAGTAAAACTTTTCTAAACTATGTATGACGACGTCACTATAAGAATAAAATTTAATTCACTTATGGTGAGTATAAATGTCATTTTCACCGCCACGAGCTGTTTATGAGCAAACTTTTAAAATTCTTGAAGAATCAAGAGAACGCGAATGAAAAAAAAAAGAATAAGCGGTATCAGAAATTTTGACGACGCCGTGGGTGAATTTGTTCGGAGGGAGAATGGGGAAAGAGATCGATTTCGAGTGGAGGAGCTCGTAGAAGAATATTCGTACATATTCTCATACGTGACTGGGATTATTCTCGAGGGATAAAGCGCGGAGGCATTGGCTGCTACCGCGAGTTTACGGTGAGCGCGGGGAGTTCAGTCATTCGCGCTTGGCCACCAAGGACGCAGCATCCTGTTACACGAGAGGGATACACGCTCCGTAAGAAAGATCGCCAAGAATGCAAAGAGATCGACACGCGCGCGCTTGCCCAAGAAAAAGGAAGAGAGACGGAGTGAGAAATCGGCCGAGAGGGAAAAAGGTGATGCGAGACGCGTACATAGGAGGCCCGGTTGAACAGATTTAACATACGCGCGAGTTTCTCGTCTCCGCGCGCGGCTAAGTGCACCCAGTTAGATGCAAGTGGCCGCACCTTGACGTCCGTTACAGACATACGCGACATTCGCGCGCACAATACACACGCTCGATCCGTGCATGTTGCACACTCCGGAGTTACATAATTCTCCTCCTCCTCGGACGGAAAATGTCGAGAAACCCGAAGACCGTTTAGTCAACGAGACACTCGCACTCTCTTCATTCCTCCGACTAATTCCCATCATCTCTTGCGCTCTATAACCATCCATTTTCTTCGCGTACGTTTTTACTGCCACTTTTCTATACTGTCGATTACTCGCTTTTCGTTTTCACCGATTCTGCGTTTTCGAATATATACGAGTTTCAACGGGCTTGAGGAATTCGAGATTTCCGCGCGGTCAGAGTTCAAACACCGAATACGAACAAAGAGTTTCACGAAAATATCGTATATGTTCAATTTCAAGATACGATCGTGAGAAATTGGAGAAAAAAATAACGCGATTCGTCGAATGACATAAATGTGCACTGTTGCGAAATTGTGGCTCTTGAAATATTTTTGTGCCTTTTTGTATCAGAAATTATTATTAAGGTATATAGGAGTCGCGTAAAATCGTTTGAAACAGAATTTCTTAAAAATGTGCACAAATTTTCATTGAGGTCATGCCAAAATGTATGCCAAATTTTATGTACCATATCTATCAATCGAGATATTCATTGTTGAAAGTCGTCGCATTTTTAAATTTCTCATAAGAGCCTAGGTGTTAAAAGTGACAATTTTTAAAAATAAATATCTCTATAATCACATGGCGAAGCTTTTTTAAATTTTGCACACTTGTTAATATGATATCAAAGAAGATCAGTAGAAATTTTGAATAAATTCCGTCTCAAAAAAATTCGAGTGAATTCGAGTAATTCGAGTAAACTGAAATTTCAATATTTATCATTTTTAAATAATAGTTACACTCACAGATATCACGATTGTAGATTTGATTATAAAGTGTCAATTATGCTGATTATTTTACAACCATTTTTTTATCGTAAAATATAATGTACGTTCAGGATAGAATCTATAATAAATCGTATCATATACGAACATATAAATGTGAATGTTTGGATGTTTGTTACTCAATCACGCAAAAACGGCTGCATGCATTTGAATGAAATTTGACATAGAGACAGTTTACAAAAATATTACAAAAACAATTAGCTCTTGCATCCGATAACTCTATACTATTAGAGACTTGGATTTTCAACCTATTTTCAAAGAATGAAACGATGATACCGAAAGCTTTTTCGGATAAGCGCTTTGAGCAACCGAACGTCAGGTGAGAAGCAATATCGTGTCATTACCGTGCGTGTATTGGTTGCGAAGCCAAGTCCCGGTATTGATATTCTCGTCATCGATAGCGATAGCTCTCGGATCTATCGAACGTCAGACGAGAGTCAATATCGAGACTTTGGCTAATAATCGTCATCAAGAAACGACGGTAATGACGACGACAGTGGCAGCTTTCGTATGTTTAAACGCTCGATGAGGCACATTACCCATGAGAAACGCTTAGACATGCGCCCATCTTGTGGCAAAAATATTAATTAAAAGTACGTTCGCGTGTCAAGCCAAGAGAAATTACAGTGTAAACACTGTATTTCATTTTTAGTAAAATATAATTAGTTTCATAATAATTAGTATAGTTGTCAATTGTGTATAGTAAAACCGACCATTATTCTCTCTCAGTGTACCTTGAATATGTATATATTTATATAGCAATATAGCAAAAAACAAATGATTAAAAAGTTTAAATATATTTCAAATAGAGTTTTAATTTCTTTCATATTGTTTTCGTTATTGAATTATAAAGCTGTACAAAAATTACTGATATTACAGTAATTGACAAGACATTAAGAAAGTAATAAGTACTTAACAAAAAAATAATCAGTACTAAAATTATCTTGATATTTTTGAAGGGATTAAAAAAATAGCAAAAAAAATTATTGCTAATTATAACATGACGAAATAACAAAAAATTCTAATAATTTAAAAAAATTATTCTAAAAACTTTTATTCTAAAATAGTTTTTACTATATTATTTCGGATAAAATTACATTTTTAAATGGGCGTCAAGTAAATAGGTGTATATCCCAGTAGTTGAAAATCTACGAATTTCTTCCACATTATTTATGATTTAAAAATATTTAAACGGAAAAAATCTGCTTAAAATAAACATTTAAATTTCTGTCATTTTAGCGATCTAAAATCCAACTCGTGTCTTACTTTGAAACAATACTCATAGTAAATACATGCTAAAACTTTTTAAAAAATATAGAACGGTAATAATTGCTTTAAAAATAATGAAAAAAAAACTATTGAGAAATTATTTAGTGAGGTTACAAAATATAACATACTAGGCGATGCGATACGCGCTTCGCGCGTGCTAACTTTGGTTAAAGATTGACGTTTTGAGAATCTGTCAGTTCTTTTTGTGCAAACTGTCAATTTACAAGAATCTCGGAAGGTCTATTTCATTCTAAACGTGACATTTCTTCTTTATAAATAAAAAAAGAGGATACAATTCCACGTAGAGTGTTGATTTTTTTGATTCTATCGATAAAAAATGAACTTTTTAAAGGGGAATATACAGTAATATACGTTATGTGCCAAAAATCTTTATAGAAGCGAGTGTCTCGCGTTTGTCAATAAAGTAGCAAAAGGCATGCTCGGAAGGCTCTCATCTCGGGAACGGGAGATAAAAAGAGCTACCGAGAATTGCTCGAGTCAGCGCGGAGCAGCGTGGGTGGAAGAGGACCAGGCTCGTATATAGGATTGTGGAATAATAACGTGGGTAACCATCAGCACTCGTATACGAGCGAGCTGCGCGGATTTCGCTCAACCGTACAATGAATTATCGTGTATCGTCGTTTGTATACATAACTCATCGGGGAGTCACGTAACGAGAGAAAAAATATATAGCATATATAATAAAGAAGTACGAGGGTCGAGCGTTCGAAAATATTCTCCTCTCGCCATTATATATATATATATACGATTCGCTATTTCGTTATTCCTCGATTTCACTTCGCCCCGGCGAGCACGGGATACCGTCGATCAACCTTTGACAATTGACATCACGATTTCGACAAAGGGAAGGCGCGCCTCTTTTTATAAATACGAACACGACACGGAATGAGACCAAGAGCGAAAAGAACGATCGGTTTAGCGAGCAAGTATCTCGTTACCTTGGAGACTATGCGTGCCAAATTGATCGTGTCAAAGGGCAACCTTGAATTATTCGAAAATATATACTACACGCCAAAGTTGCTAAGTAATTTGAAATTTACTTGACGACTCCTCTGTGCATATGTACACTCTCGATTGGGCCAATCTCAAATATTTTTATTGTTTTCGTCACAAATACGCGTTAATAATTTCAAAAATATACTTCAATAATCTGTTTCAATTTTGGGCAAGAATATAGAAATATAGGTATTCACGTTTATGAATAAAATGCAAGGATTTATTTTTATGTCTAAGAAAAAAATTTACTATGTAATATAATTTAGTGATCCATAATCTATCTTGTGAATTGTTTCCGCATGAAATATTAATAATAAACAAGTATGTAATGAAAAATATCAATATGCAGATGTCCTAGTAGTTAAACTACAAAACTGATTTGATAGTGAACGAGCTTCAATAAAATGTTGCACGAACAATATAAGCATTTTTATAGAAAATAATAATTTACCTTCTTGTCTTTTTTATTTAACGAGCAGCAACGCGGCCGCTGCACGGCCGCTTTTTCCGTTTCAACATGTTTGTATTGATGTTTTACAATTATTCTATAAGCGTATACTTCATACAATTTCGTATAATGCGCTCTATAAATTGATTATGAGTTTCATGTCTTTTTTAAAACAGAATATTTTATGGCAAAATTTCTTGCAGATAACAAAAATATTACTTATACG
>JAPYYW010003341.1:0-15395 GCA_030522545.1 Cremastinae sp. A BG-2022a
AAATTATGAAAGTTTGTCAATAAAATCCCGGAATCAGTATATGGAATAAAACTTTCTTTTTCTATACCATTGATCTCAAAAATATTCTATTTTTTATCGATGGATCAAATGTTTACTGTGGAAAGCTTATTAACTCACTGAAGAAATGTTGAAATCGTTTTGGACGTCACTGAAGAAAGATATCACGGAAATATAATAACTATTTTCAACTCTTATTGGTCCCAAAAACAAAACCTACGATTATATATTATTTGATTTGATATTATTTTTCCAAAGAAATTATGAAAGTTTGTCAATAAAATCCGGGAATCAGTATATGGAATAAAACTTTCTTTTTCTATACCATTGATCTCAAAAATACTCAATTTTTTATCGATGGATCAAATGTTTATTGTGGAAAGCTTATTAACTCACTGAAGAAATGTTGAAATCATTTTGGACGTCACTGAAGAAAGATATCACGGAAATATAATAACTATTGTCAACTCTTATTGGTCCCAAAAACAAAACCTACGATTATATACACTATTCAATTTGATATTGTTGATGGATAAATTCGTAGACTTTCTCTAAAAGTTTATTGAATCGTTTTCCCAAAGAAATGGTGAAAGTTTGTCAACAAAATCCAGAAATCACTCGAAGAAAACTGTATTCTTCGACTTTATGAATATATTCATAAAGTTTCTAATTAATCGTTCAGATCGACGGTATGGTGAAAGGTCGTTGACAAAATCACTTTGGAAATCACTGAAAGAAAAATCTTTTTTACTTTCGATCTCAAAAACAGCTATAACGATTATATATAATAATATCCGGTTCAATATTCAATCAATTCACAAAATTATATAAAATCGTGAAAATTTATAAAAATTTTCTTCTGAAAAGCTGTCGAAATATATTATTGATCTGAAAAACGACCAATATATATGATAATACATTCATTACGATATTATTGAAAGAATATAAGTTTACGAATAAAGTTTATTAAGCAGCTCTTTTGAAAAAAAAAGTTGAGCCATCGCCGACGAGATCGGAAATGACTGGAAGCAAATTCTTTTTTTACTCTCGCTATAAAAAACGGGTCACGCGATATGTTCGATTCGACACGACTGGATCATATGCCAGACGTTTCCCAAACGTTTGATTGATCGCGTAAAAAAATAGCGAGGGATCGTTGACATAATCCCCAACGGCTGAAGATTATCAGTAAATTTTTTATATATATTTTCTAGCTCTGTTTGTAAGATTGAAAATATTCGAAAATTGCTGAAATTTGTTACAGCGGTTCGCAGAGTCGTTCGAGGGTAAGAGCTCTCGCGCTCTTTTTCTCTATCCCTCTATGACGATGCGATTTCGCACTCGGCTGCTATAAATACGATATGTTTCGCGCACGAAACCACCTTGCGCGAGCGGACACGAAGAGTTCGTTATATAGAGTACGCTGATGTAGGCAATTGGGCCAGATAGCCCATTCTCTTCGGTCTCTCTCTTCGCGACGTTTTTCTAGGCCATACCTTGACAATCGTGAAATCTCTCGATTTTCATATCTCCCTTTATTTATTTTCGGTCGCGAATGTCACAAATTTCACAATAAAATATTCCCATCGGATATCCGTCGAACTTCGCGTCACTTTTTCAACCACTGCGTGTCACAGAGCGTCGGAAGGGTTGTCGAACGATGTCCCAGGTGGTCCGTCGAGATTCAAACTCGTTGACATTCGTTTACGTGAACGTTAAAACGGCGGACGAGCGAAACGTCGAGGGAGACCGGACCGACCACGCGCACCGCCTCGCCGTGGCGGTTTGACGTTTCTCGATGCCAAAACCTATGTTTAAATCCTCGTCGAACGGTACAACACGCGGCCCAGTTATTTATAATCGTGATTTCTCTCCTCCGCTTCTCTGTGTCTCGTTTTTCCCGAAAACTCGCGTTTCCCTTCATCTCGAGACGCTTTTTTTTCTCTGCCGGGACGTATACATCTTTCTTCACCGTCCGTGACGAGACGATTTCCGAAGCGATTCTTATCGGGCCCGTGCGTCAATGAAGCCCGACGCGGATCATTTTTTTTTACATTTCGATGCTAAATCCTCTCATGCCAAACCGATCTCTATCTCTCGCGATTTATCTTGCTCCCGCGGGTCCTATACGCGATCAGCACCCTGCTATCCCGACAGTCGATCCTTTGTGATTGAGCGAATCGCATGTCCGACGACGGCAGGTGACATTTATTTTCGAGTTCAACTTTTTGGCATGAAAACCCACGAATCATCGCCCAAAATCACGCTTCTTTGGATTCTCTCCGTTGATTAATTATTTTTCATATATTCATCCCGGGGCATTTCATCGCTATCTCGGAAGCGAAACACGAGATTCTCACGAGATCCCGACAGCTGTCTTTTTTCCCCGACGTTGCTCAATATCTTCCGACAATTTTGTACGAGAGATTACTGTTTTTATGGATATAGTTAAGTTGTAACAGTTCTGGTAATTACTCGATATTTAACTATACGAATAAGTTCTTAAAATTGAAAAAAAAATTTCAAAAAATTTGGTGAGTCACACTGGGTCTCGTGGACCCATGAAAATTTCAATTAGCGATATCTTTCCTTAATTATCTTGACGAAATCAACTTTATTAAGGGTGGTTTTTAATAAGTTTTTTGCAGAACGAAGCGAATGATGCAGGAATTCCGTTGAAATATCAATTATTTAAAAAGTTATGACATCTTAAAAAATTCGATTTTAAGATTTTAAGAGCCTACTCGATCGGAAATTTTCCGTAGATAACGAAAATGCTACTTATTGAGGACGTAGTTCAAAAATTGAAAAAACTGATCCAAAAGTCAGTTATTTCGCTCATTCAATCTGAATTCTTGAATTTGGCCCCGAATAATTATCATTTTCGTTATTTACGGGAAATTTTCGATCGAATAGGCTCTTAAAATTGAAAAAAAATTTCAAAAAATTTGGTGAGTTACACTGGGTTTCGTAGACCTATGAAAATTTCAATTTGCTTACCTTTCTCTTGAAGAAATCAGCTTTATTAAGGGTGATTCGTAGAGATGATTCTAATCTCCCTAATATTCTGCTCAATATGTTCCGTAGACTTTGCACTTTATTCACCATGTATACACCATTCAAAACTCAATATTTTTTCTATATATTTTTTAATCAAGTTAAAATCGGACCATCATATACTATATAGATAAATGAAAATATATAGGACTAATATTTATGATAAAAAATCAAATTATTCAAAAAAACCCGCTATTAAAAAAAATGTTCATGCGAATTTAAAAGATTGCATGTAAAATAAAATAGCGGGATAGAGATTATTTGTATCAATTGATGGACAGCACTTTCATCCGCACTGACATTGTTTTTAAAGTATTTCGAAACGATATTATAAATTTGAAGCACTAAACTTGTCACTTTTAATATGATTTAAAATAACGCTGGAACTGTTGACACTCAATTCAACTCGTCGAACTGTTACGAAACGTTTTTCGGTAACGAACTACCTTGCAAAATTCGACACGTCTTACCCCGACACTTTCTGCCGGGCTACTGATTCCAAATTGCATTATAAAACCGAACAATTAAGGCCTTAATCGGTTTTTCACTCGACCTCGACCGATCATCATGGAAACAATAATTACAAAGAGATTAACGAAAATTTGAAAATTTTTTTTCCTCGTTACGCTCGACTAATTTTCTCTCTTGGTTCCATGGTGATCGGTCGAGGTCGAGGAAAAAACCGATTAAGGCCTTAATTGTTCGGTTTTATGATGCAATTTAGAATCAGTAGCCCGGCAGAAAGTGTCGGGGGGTAAGACGTGTCGGGTCTCGCCAGATAGTTCGTTACCGAAAAACATTTCGTGGCAATTTGACAAGTTCAATTGAGTGAGTGTCAGCTTCAAGTGAGAGCCTGTTGGACTTCATAGTGCACATTATACAAAGTTATATGATAAAGTATACATGTAGAACAGCAGCAATAAAATATTAATTCAAACATGTTAAAAATGACAAAACGGCCGCGTTGTTGCTCGTCAAAATAAAAATTACGCGCACCCAAATATATACGGTAACTCGAACAAAATTATTTTCTCGGTGTATATTTAGAAACATTCTCACGAATGTTCATGAAAAATTCTTCCAGTATCTGTAAAAATAAATTTCCGCAAAAACCTGATGCTGAAATAAAACATATTCGACGAACGATAAGGATCATGCTAGGTGTGAAAAAAGTGCTCGTAAATGATAACCGTTTCTATTTTATAACCCAGGAAGTATCACTAGGGGTGGTTTATTACCTATAACATCGATATCGTTCGAAGGGGGATGGAGCCGGTTCGTGACGAGTCGTCGCGTGATGCAAAACTCATTCCAATCGGCGAGAGGCGCAGATCCGGACGAGAAGGGACTCAGGACGAGAAGGATATTCCGCGATCTGCCTAGCTCTCGCACTCGACAAATTTCAATCGCCGGTCTGTATAATATCACCGAATTCCCGGCTCGACACTCGTGAAATCCATCACCATCGTCTCTCGCGTGTGTCCCCGGCACTTGTTGATAAACACACGCTAGCCAGGGAAAGTGATCGAATGCCACCACGACGGAACAATCATTTTATCGAAAAAACGAGATTTTTACGCTAAGAAAAATCGCGATGACATTTTATTATTACAAAAAAAAAACTACAACTCGTGGAACTAAAAACCACTATTATAAAACTAAATATATTCCAGACCCTGCTACGATATTTTAAGTCGTGATGATCATTATCATTTGTTTGCCAGAAATAGTGAATTCCAACGTTCGATAAGCAATAAAATCGATTATTTCTGGGAATCAAATTGTTATGACCAGGGCCTAAAAATATATTTTGTTTCAATAATATTGATAATAATAATCGACGATTATTGATAATGAAAATTCTTTAATAAAATTAGTGTTTATAATTGTCACGTTTTAGCAGTAAATACCATCGCAATTTTTTTTAGTGATTTATCTGCTGATTGATTGAGAAAGGTTGAGAGAGAGAGAGAGGGAGAGTATATTGAGATAGGCGCGAGTTATTCACACGAGAGGCGAAATTCTCCAGTCTGTCCGGGCTCGCGCCCCGTCCGCGCGTTTTACCTTTTGCAACGGAGTCGACGCCTTTCGCGTGCTCCTGCGATTCTCCGACGCCGATATATACAGCCCGGAGGTCTCGTTTATCGATTTCGTTTCGCTTCCCCTCGTGCAAGCGGGAAAAACGCCGCATCGTTCTCTCCCGCCCCTCGAACCGGGCAATTAGTCTGCCGGCGTTACTTCGCAACATTGTAATTATTATTTTAATGCTTCCAAAATAATCACGAACTTGGCCACTGTCCTCGTATCATCGTTTTTTGTTTGTCCTTTTTTTCCCCCCGGTCTCGATAATCAGTCGACGTGACGGAGAGACGAAAACGTTCGTCCCTCACACGAATTTTACGATGGATCATTGGGGATAACAATTAAGGAGATAAGAACGCGAAATCAGACTCGACCGGCGACGAGGAATTTCACTTCTGACTTCTGTGTACGAAGGCTGCCCGGGCAAAAACGAGTATCGTCGCTCACGATTATCCGCAACGATGAAAATTATTATTGTCGATGGAGAGAGAGAGAGGCTAAAGTTTATGGACTCTGCGAAATCGGATCAATGCCAATTTTTTTTTTAATGAAAAAAAGTTTCTTCGAACATGGAATCGTAAGTTTGAAGCTTTATTTTGCACGAATGGGCATAGTAAAAAAAAATTGGTCTCACCAATCCAAAAACGAAATTGCAAACATGAAAAGTTTGTGCGAATAAAGTAGAAATATTACGTAATTCGTTCAAAGTACGAAATCGCGTGGGTATTTTTATTCACATACGAAAAGCAGCTGAAGTTTGTGTGAAAAAATAGAAGAAAACAAATCAACTAGCTCGTAATCATAATAATTAATAAATGTAATAACAGTTTTTAAAAACTTATATAATTTGTTTTTGCAAAAAAACATTTTTCATTGGAAATTTAAAAATCATTCCTATATTGCTCATTAAATTCACTCTATTACCTTTTAGTTGTTTAGGCAATTTTTTTATATTTCACAAACATACCATAAACTATTTTCCTAGACTTTATTATTAAAAAGTGACTATATACGTATTAATAAAATTTTACTAAAAATCTGTGAATGTGAAACCTTATTAGCCATGATTAAAATTGAATAAAGGTATATCGATAAGGTACGAATTGTAAGGGATGAAGATCATTTATCATAATATAATAATAATAAATAATAATAATAATAACAATAACAACAATAAATAATATCTATACATCATTTACTTGTGCAAGAATATTTCTCACAATAATATTTTCGTATATAAATAATCATAAAATCATTTCTCAATTTTGTGTCAAATTCTCTCTGTCATACTAGTTGATAATTTACGCAATTATATTTTAATAACTGAAAAATCCCTCAAGAGTTCTTATAACTTATTTTTATTTAAAAAATATTGGATAAACCACATGTATCTTAATTTCGCCAAGTGTAGCGAAAAGTTTTTGTCAAGCGAATTCATCCACGCATTGAAAAAAAAATGTTTTTCATGGACATAATGGTTGAACGTTGTTGAGTGTAAGAAAAAGATTTGCGTAAAAAATAGAAGCAAAAAAAGTTGGACTCGCCGGTAAAGCGGAAGCGTGCTCGAGTCCGAAACTTTTGTGACGCATTCGTGAATAAGAATAAGAGAAGCAAAAAAATATTGGACTCACCAGTGATCCAAGTGCGATCCATTGATCCTGGTAATCCGACGTTGATTCTCTTTGCGAAACTTGATCTCCTCGGCGCCGAGCATTTCGAGCCTCTTTCTGATTTTTCTCCTCGTCCGAAGGCAAACCAAGTTCCTGGTCGACCCGAGCATTCTCGTATCGTCGAGTCCTATCATATTCTGACAGCGATGCTCGGTGGGCTTGACGGGGTTTCGATGGCATTTGGCAACATACCGCCAACGCCGAAAGACTTTTATACCGAGCGCGGCGAGCTTTCGTGCCCGTTTCGAGTTATCCGGTTATCAGCTCACGGGGATCTACGCCTATTCCGGTGCATCGCCCCCTCTCGAACGACCATTAACCAGCGCCGATGCAAAAAAGAGCGAAAAATAAAAGATAAATCCACCGGCAGGCTCGCCTCGCGAACGAAAAGCTAATTTCACGTTATTATTTTTCCACTGGCAGGGCGCGCGTTCATCGCCCCTAATTTCATTCTCGCTCGCGATTTATATATATATTTATATATATATGGTGTTCCCGAAGAGAGCTCGTTCGGCCGCGAAGCGCGAATCGGCACTGCCGAAAAGTTCATCAACAATTCGGCCGAACGAGGGCAAACGAAATGGGAACGATGCAGAGAATTTGTATACATCGACGGGCGAATTAAAACTTGTTTTTATTCACGAACTCTCTGTTTCTTGCGTCCCGCAGTATCGTAGCCTAAAATCTAAGCTTCGTAGTCCGAATATTCTTGCTTCGGAAAAACCTCGATTTATTATCCGCTAAAATAAAGTGTATCCGTATAATTATACGATATCTTTTTCATCGACGCGTGAGATTATCGCGAGAAATTTATACGTCCGAGCAGATTGTCTCGATTATCGAGGAAATTAAAATGGCCCGATAAATCTCTCGCTGGATTTTTCTGGACATAAGTTTCGCTCGAAACGATGATATTCTGCTCGTAAAGAGAGAAAAGGAAGAGAAGGTGCTCACGTACGAAGCCACACCTACAATGTGCACCCGAAGTAGCCAATGTCAACCGGTTTCGCGTTCCCGAGAGCCCGCTCGCGTATCGACGCGAGCGTCGTTAATTCTGATCCAGATTTGCGACTGTCGCTCTTTCGATTACACATTTTACGCTCCCGACCCATCATTTTCATCGCCTCGCTAATTTTCTCGTTGAAAAATCTCGCCCCGTTCTCGGCGGATTTAATTGTTATTTACAGGCCCGGAGGGAAGGAACGAGAAAAACGAAAATATGTATGTGGCGAGGACTCGCGTCATAGGAGCGGCTATTCGATAAGTTCTCCCGCCCTGGAAGCGTTCTCCGAATCTCCCCCTGGAACCGAATCGCGTCGAGCCAACAACGAGCAAAGTCACGGAACATCTCGGCAAATTTCTTGTTTGCGCGAATTCCGAAATGTCGGCGCTATTTATAGCGATTCCGCGCGAGCCTCGCGTGGAGTCGTTAAACCCTGGAAACTCTTCGGTGCCAGCGTAATTCGTCGCGCGAAGCGGATCCCGCGCTTTTTACTTCTTCGTCGTCCAATTTTTATTTATTATTGCGACGAGCTTCGGCGATCGACGCACCGGATTAAATCATCCCCGATGCCGAGATGCACTCCCCCGCGGGACGTCGTTGGAGCTTTGATTGAATTACGATTACGCAATTACGCCCTGACGGGAATCGTCGGGCGCTGAATTACGATTTTTGTAAATGCGTGTTTGATCGGAGAGGAGAGGGAATGAGACAGCCTCGGTGAGTAAGTAAACCGCCTCGAGGGACGAAAGAGCTCACCGCAAAAAAGAAAAAAAAAAACGTTGACCCACCCACCGTGAGCGATGGACGCGAAAAAAAATACACGTTAGTTGAAAAAGGAGCGAAGAGGATGCGAAAGAGAGCCTGGTGGGGACTTTCGGTCCTCGAATACTATATAATCCTGGGCTGGATGAAGTTCCTGTTAGTGAGAACATACTGCCTCCGAACCCGCAATTGAGAATTTATCTTTCGCGAAATGAAGGTAAATTTTATCATTTTCGCATATATAAAGATTAATTAGTGAGTCAGGGCGGGGCACGACGTACCACACCTGTACACTCATTTTTTTTGGATTTTTGTGCACCGGGTACAATTAAGTTGGTTTTTGTGTCATGAACGAATTTATCCTTATTTTGCCATAATTTCGAAAAATCTGACCACCTCTGGGAAATGGTGAAATAAAATTCTTGTGATTTCTTTTTAACAGAACAAAAAAAGATTATATGAAATTTTATTTCTAATGACGATGGATAATTTAAATTACTTTTATTAAATATAAAAAGTCGTAAATGGTTTTTATTTTTTTTTATTAGAATGATTTATTATCAAAATTTATTTTTTAGACGAAATTTATTTAGATTAATCAAGACGAAGCTTCAAAGTTAAAATTTTTGAGCCACGATTCGTTAAATCGACTTCGAGATTTTTTTTTTGCTTTTCAGACGATTTTGACATTTTTCTTGTTCGGTGTCTGTCTCGTCTACGGTGCACCGCTTGGGCCCCATGCTATTCAAGTTTCCAGATACATTGGACCTTCCGTTTATCCGGGTTATTACATCTACAATTACCTACAGGTTGCCAGATTTATTAAACAGAGGATTTCCTTAGTTTTCTTACGTTCTTTATAGTGAAATTGACACTTTAAGGTTGACGAGACTCGAGGAATACCGATAGCAATTTATCCTGGTGGAAACCCTGGCAGTCTGCAACCAGCGTATACATACTTCGGGACACCCGTTTACGATTACAGATATCAAATTAATCAAGTAAGATATATTCTAGCAATATCATTTCAAGATGAAATTTTTTTTTTAATTTTGCATTTTACATTTTGTATTTTTATATTTTTTTAATTTTCATTTCTCTATATTTTATATTTATGTATTTTTTATTATTATGTTTCATATTTTATAAATTTTTTAATGAAAAAAATTATTATTGAAGTCAAATACAAAAAAAATGTTTTAAAAATACTGATAGATTAATGCGAATGCTATCTATGTCATACATAATTACATCAAAAAAGATAAAAAAATTTTAAAGTAAGATAAATCAACTGTTATTGGTAAGCTATATCTATACTGCCTTAAAATAAGATAATAGGGAACATTTTGAAGCTTTATTTCTGTAGTTTTTAAAATTTTTTGCCTTTTTTGCAGATACTTCCTGGGTTTCCAAGCTATCAACCACCGACATCGATACCTGTCGGACAACCGACGTTCGTGCCGGTTCAAGTGCCAGCTGTGGAACCGACGACGGAGAAGCCGTCGTACCCCGACGACGGAATAGAAAAGCTCGACGACAAGCTCGAGCCGACTTCGGGTAGCGACGAGAATGCTCATGGAGAAGACGCCGCCGACGACGACGACGACGATACGGTTACGATCGACGCCGTTTAAATTCGTCACGAGTCAATATAAGGATTACGAAAGTATGCGGAAAGAAAATCGCACTGGACACATAATTACAATACAATGTATGCTATAAAAAAAAATAATTTAAAAAAAAATGATTTGTCCTCACGATTGAAAACCATATTGAGCTTGTTCCCCCATTGTCACGGATATACGTAAAAAATAAACATAAATTTTATCGCGAGTTCGTTTACCCCTGCGAAGATAGAGGCGGGGTCAGAGATGACTCGCAAGGAACAATACGTAATATTTCTCATTCAATTTTATTCCGCGATCGTTGAAATTCAAGTCTCATCCCGGATCTCTTTCCCGCTGCCAATTTTTTTCGCGTCTCTTCACTGAAAACAAAATTTGATTGATTCAATACTATATTTGTTTCGATACGTTCAACGATAGTTTTGCAAATTGAACTAAATTCTTGGCTTATTTAACCGAAGTTTAATTATTTCAAAATAAAACAAGTGTTGTTTCGACGATATATTTTCAACTGAATATTTTTCAACTAAATCTGTTATCAGTGTACGAACAAGTTTAAAAATATTTTTGACATGATCTTTCGCGTCGGGATGTTACTCTTTTTCGCGATCACCTCGCAATGTGCCTCGTTTCTGTCGATCGATAATAAATCGGCGAACTCCTCCGCGGTGTCTGACTACAGAAAAGCTTACGAAATCGCGATGAATCGGACGATCGACGACTATTATGCGCAACGAAAAGCCGTCATGGATCGATATTACGCGAGACAGCGCGAAATTAGGGATCAAATTAACGAAAGGTCCAAAACGACCGCGACAACGTCATCGTCTTCCTCGACGACGCTCTCGACGATCGGCCACGAAATCGAAGAAGACAGCTTAAATATCGGACAACGAGACCGAAGAAACGACACTGTCATGGTACAAAATACATTTTTTGCATATTTTTTTTCTCTAAATAAAAATTTAAAAAAATAAGAATTATATTTTTGCAAATATAATATAATTATGCATTGTTTTTGATCCATTGAAATCATTCGTTGTGATAAAAAATGCTGAAAAAATATGTATAATGTGTTTAAAAACAAACAAAAATTTGTAGTATTTTATAGCATTTTTGTGAAAATATTCTTAGAAGTCATTTTGTGCAAGTAATTTTTTGAAATAGTGTATAAAAAATAAAAATGTGAAAGATTGGAAAAATGATTTTCGCCAGGACGATATCCAAGCGGAATCCACGAGCAACCAGTTCGACAGGATCGAGAAAAAAGTTGAGAATTGATACATAAATAACTCGGTTAATTATAAAGACTTGATTAATTTGGCCTTACAAATGCTTGATTTATTTCTGTAGGAAATAGCCGGATATTACAGACTTGGCGAATTCAAAGGTAGCAAGGACGAAAGAATCATATACCAGCACAATCTTGGGGTAGGCCTGAAAGGACCGTCGCAGCTGGAAGCGAATTTCGAGGTCGGGCTCGAAAGTGAATACGCAATAACTGTAGTCGAGGCTTTTCCATACGCGAATACGAGAGCCCACTTTTCTTGGGTTTCCGGTGGCCCTGGCACTAATTCGGTAAAGCTCAAGCTGAAGGGTTACGAGAACGAGGGATTCTCGTACACCGTCAAAGTCTGGGGCGTACCTGCTCACTGAATGAAAAAAAAAATCCTTTCCAAACTCGTTAAAAACTTTATTGAACAACCAGCTACAGACTATACAGCACGCTTGTAAATAATTATAAGAGAGTGTATTAGGCATCCGGAACAACGTTAAATATATTCGATTGAGGGGTTACAACTAGTCATGCGACCAGAAATATATGTTTCAGACATTTTAAAAATAGTTCAAACTGTTGGAGGAATCATTCTCCATATTAAAAAAGACATGAAGCCTTTAATCGATTCGTCGGAATAGAGCGCATTAACTTTTGCCTAATCTCTACTCTTTAAAAAAAAAATTCAACATGCACTGCTTTGGAAATAATGACATTGATGTTTGAATCATTCATTTCGTCTTGCAAAAATATTCAGGAATTACCCATTATGAAGTTGATATCGTCGAGAACACGAAAAGTTATCGTTCCTTGAAATTTTGACATTTTCCTATTTTCGATTCTCCAAAAATCAGGAGGTCCTCGAACACGCTAAATTTTCTCGACTCATGTGAAAAAAAACTTGCAACGCAGTTTTCTATTATTTATATCAAATATACCTGAATAGTTCGGGGATCGTAAACGTGAAAAAAAGAGAGACAATTAGTCGAGCGTAACGAGGGAAAAAATGTTCAAATTTTCGTTAATCTCTTGGTAATTACTGTTTCCATGGTGATCGGTCGGGGTCGAGTGGAAAAACCGATTAAGGTCTTGATTGTTCAGGTTGACATAATTAGGAATCAGTAGACCGGTAGAAAGTGTCGGGGTAAGACGTGTCGGGTCTCACCAGGTAATTTGTCACCGAAAAACAATTCGTTGCAATTTTACAAATTCAATTGAATGTCAGTTCCAGTGTTATTTTTAATCGTGCGAAAAGTGAATAGTTTAATGTTTTAAATTTATAATATAGTTTTGAAATATCTTTAAAAAATATTGGTGCGGATTTATCCTATATTAAAAAAGAGGTGAAACCTTTAATCAATTAATTGGAATAGAGCACATTATGCGAAGTTGTACGAAGTATGTGCGCCTAGAAGAACAGCAACAAAATGCGTTGTTGCCCGTGCTTTTAAATTATTTTTAAAAATTCCAAAAATTTTGTGAAACTTTGAAAGGATGCCTCTTTCGATTTTTTGAAATAGTTTCTTCAAGACACGTGATAATTTTTAAGGTAATTGATATATTAACTTGGCTAATCTCTATTTTAAAAAAAATTCAACATACTTGCAAAAATTTTTAGGAATTACCCATTATAAAATTGATTTCGTTGAGGATACGAAAAGATATCGCCACTTGAAATTTTGAGATGTTCCTCTTTTCGATTCTCGAAAAATCAGGCTGGAGAACCTTAAACACACTAAATTTTCGCACTTCACTTTTATTAGAACTTGATTTATACGTGTAATAATGTGAGAACAAATTTGCAACTTAATTTCTACCATTTATATCAAATATACCTGGAGAAATATACTTGAATAGTTCGGTGATCGTAAAGATAAAAAAAAGGGAAAGTTTGTCGAGCATAACAAGGAAAAAACTGTTTATTTTTTAAGAATACCTCGACGACTCGACGAAGTCGAGTCATAAACCAAACACAGTCTTGATTGTTCGGTTTTTCGAGTCAATAAAATATAAAATCAAACATCTGTTAAAAAAGTGAAAGGGGCCGGGTTGTTACTCGTGTGTATTAAATTTTAAATGGTTCCATCATGTCGAAGTCGAAATACTAATCATTAAAAATCATAATTTTCTCTACTTTCCAGTAAGACCACGTGTTAAAAAAATTCTATAATTTTTTTTTATAATTCTCATACGTACATAGTAAGTACAAATTATTTTAAATGACGTTAAATTTAAAGCGTATCGCTCTTGAATCAATTTGTAACAACGTTTCTGAACAAACTTATTAAGCTCAAAAAGGAAACAGTATGAAGAAAAAAAATCTGAAAAAAAACCTTTTGTATTTGATTCTAACGATAGAAATAACTTTAAAAAGATGAAAAATAAAAGGATATATTTATTATATATTCGTGACTAGGTGTAACCCCTTGAAGTATATAAAAATGATATGAATCGGGAAACGATCACGAGGTCTTCTTTCGTATCGTGATTGGGATCGGTGGTGGAGGAATGTCAGGAATTTTATCCTGTTTCTGGGATAGTCGGGACTTGGCGTTGTCGACGGAGGGTCTGGGCTCGTCGCCGTTGCGTCCAGAGCCGTCGGGACGTCCCGGAAGAATGGGAATGACGGGAGGTCCCGGTTGAAGCGGCACCGGGCCCGGAAGTGGTCCGAGCAGCGGCGGTTGCGGATAATTAACGTAATAAGTCCCGGGTGTCGCGAGATTCGGGGGAAAAGCGTTGAAGTACGGGCCGTAAAATACAGAGCGATAGTTCGGATAAAAATTAAGAGGAACACGATCGTCTTTGGCCTCTTTTTTGCTCGAGCTCGTCCCCGACGAGGTTTCTCTGCTCTCGCTCGAAGATTCTTCCTCCGGGAACTCCTCGTTCTCGTTTTTATCGGACGAACTGGAAATCCTCTTCGTTTTTCCATCGGAGTTATCCGGAGTCTCGACGCTCTCCGCGTCGTCCGGTCTCGCCGGCGCTCCCGGATCGAGCTGGACAACGCCAGGACCCGCAAAACCCGGGGCTACCTGCGTGTAGTAATACGGCGGAACGTAACCGATCGCCGTCCGGTGCACCACCGGCTGGATAACCGGATAGGCTCGGGACGGCGCCAGATTCTGGTTGCTCGTTATCACCGCGTTGTAAACCTTCGGCACGCGCAGTATTCCGGGATCTGCTGACGATTCGGCCCATTTCGAGCACAGGAATATCGCCAGGAACGCTCGGTACCACATCTAAAAGTAATATGTATTTAAAAATACACGCAAATTGCTCGTAATTACATGTAAAAATAAAATTTATCGGAAATATGCGCAAAAGGCTCGAAACCACAACTAAAATCAAAAAATATATAAATTCACAATTTGACTATTTGATTGTCATATTTAATTCATATCGAATAATCCGAAAAACTGGATTTTACATCAGTTTTTTGAATTTTTCAATATGATTTCTTGAATTTCGACCCAAATAAGTAGCATTTTCGTTATTTACGGGAAATTTCCGATAGAAGAAGGTCTTAAAATCGAGAAAAAGAATTCAAAAATTTTTGCGATTTTCCATTTTTTTGAGGATTTTTTCAAAAATCTTCAAGGGTTAATAACTTTTAAAAAAAATTGATGAATTGACGTGATTCTTGCGCCATTCGCTTTGTTTTGCAAAAAACTTTAAGAATCACACGTAATAAAGTTTATTTTGTGAAGAGAAAGAAAAGATATGGCCAATTGAAATTTTCATGAGTCCCCGAGACCCAGTGTGACTCGACAAATTTCTTGAAATTTTTTTTTTCGATTTCAAGAGCTTATTCGATCGGAAATTTCTCGTAGATAACGAAAATGATAATTATTCGTGGCGCAATCCAACAATTCATATTGAAAAATTCAAAAAACTGATCGAAAAGT
>JAPYYW010003342.1:0-22073 GCA_030522545.1 Cremastinae sp. A BG-2022a
GAACGTGTGCAGACAGGAGTGTATCAAAAATGATTCTTGAAAAAAATTTTAAACATTCGGAGATTTGATTTTATCATGGATTATTATTCTTTCATATGGCAGGAAGAGCTATATTAAAGTTGATAGTATTTTAGATAAAATAATTTTCACAATATTCGATTGTTTCAAACGATTTTTTTCTGACCCCTCTTGCCCCCATTCTTAGTTGCGTCATGAGCGATAGTAATACCTTAATGATTTTTCTCAATGAACATTGAACAGAAATGAAGGAAAACAGACAAGAAATAAAAATGGACTGAGAAAAATGTAGTTGACGGGAGAATATAGAAGAGAGGAGAAGCGCCGTCGTGCATGTACTCTGGACTCGAAAGTTTGCGATTCCCCCGCGTCGAGTCATGAATTCAACGAGGAATTGCACGTATGGAAGTCCGCGCACACGCACGTTCTCCGTCTCTCCAAGTTTCTCCTATTCTCTTCGTGAAATGAGAGACACCGGGAGAGATTTGGCTCTACCGACGAGAATAACATTCCCCGCACGTTTCTGCACACTTGCGCCGCCGAGGGACTTGGAACAACTCCGGTAACACGCTTCCTATGAAAGTCCAGTCCACCATGCTCGAGATATATCTCCGTCATTATTCCATATAAATATTATTCTCGAAATAGTGCGCAGATGCGTTTAGTCCCGCTTCGGGAATTCACTTGATCGATTACCTATCCCACATATGTCACTTTATTGCTTATATTTTTCGAATTTCAAATTATATAGGATAGCTATATATTTTTCGTCGAAACTTTTTTCAAATTTCTAAGACTCGATAGGGTGGTTGCATCTGATCTCAGCTTGCACCAAATCTCGGCCACTTGGTTATTATTTCAATAGTTAATAAAAAAATAGATATTTTTTATCTCCTAAAATGTGTGTAGAATGTAACGTGCAGGAAAAACATAGACAAACGTTGAGGAAAATTTTTTGGCTGGATTTTGGTGACAGCTGGCTGACTATGCGCGATTTGATACAAAATTCAAAACTTAATAATGCTTCTTATCAGGAATAATGAATGAATGAATTAAGGAGTGATTTTCACATTTGGTAGACTTCAAATACATTGAAAAACCACGCTATAATGGTTGGTAGATTAAATTTCATAAAAGTACAATTTCTCAAAGCCGAAAAATGGTCTTATGTGGTCGTGATATGATACGTTTATCCTACGTGTTATTAAAGCGAAATAGCCATTGACTTCTTGGAGAAATATTGGTGATGTATAAACGATATACCATTTAAAAAATCTTATTTAATCAATAAAATTATTAAATTTAATGTGCAGGCTTGGCTTAAAAAGTTTAAATTCTTTTGTAGGGTACTTTTACCTTTATTTCTAGTTCTATTATGTTATCATTTATAATAGCAAAAGCCACTTTTTTTTAAATTGAAAAAGTTTATAAATTTTGCAGAAAAAATACGAAAAGAGTCAATGAATTATATCGTGTAGTTTTTTTAAAATATATTAAGACTTAAAGTTTATTAATTTCATTATCTAAAAAAGAATTGGAGAAATAATTTCTGATGATGACTCAGCCGAATCTAAACTTCAAATTTTTGTTACAAATTGTAAATTTCATTCCAGTTATATTGTATAATATTAATTAATAATTCTAGAATACTTTTTAGACAATGTTGACATTTGGTATCGTTTAAATAACGAAAAATGATAAAAATATCGTGAACCGTTCCGAAAATTTGTCAATTTTCTTTCAATCAAATTTAATAATCTCTTACACTCGTATTCATAGTCGATTCTAAAATCTCAAGTTTGTATTGCTTACTAAAATCGTAGATTACTAAAATTTTAAGTATAATAATTTTCCATAGACTTCGGTTCGGCTGAAAGTTTTGCTAAAAACGTGAAATAACTTTCCGGACATTCGGTCATCCTTTCGACCGATTTTTTAATTGGCAAACATGATTATATAAATATTAAAAATTGCCCCGATTCTTTTTTATCGTTTCATTTTATTCATTAAAAAAAAAATTTTTTTATATTTTGTCTTCTTCCCCCCCACTCTTTCGCCGCTGTCTTATTCTCGCATTTCTGGCGCGCGAACGGAGCACGACGCTGCACGGTGAAGTCGCACCGGTGGTCCACTTGGGTGGCTCTCACGCGTTTGCACATTTACCGCACGCGACGCTGAGCGTACATTCGCGTCGCCACCCTGCGATATCGCGCTCCCGATGCGCATTCACAGAAAATTTACGCTCGGTTTCACTCTCTTTCCCTCCCTCTTTCTCTCTCTTGACACTTCTTCTACTTCTTCTTCCCTGTACATTTTTATTCGTGCATACGTTACACGCGTTCCTCCGGTACGAAAAAAAAAAAAAATCGAAAAAAGCAATAAGTTTGGATATCACGAGTGTGTGAGAGTTAATTTGCCACAAGTCGAGGCGAATGTGCAACTTTATGCTCTATTTTTGGCATGAGTTGACATTTAGGCACGTGTATCATACAATATTTTTTTTATGATTTTGTTCGGAAAATGCGTTTCGAGCAACTTTCCAATTATTATCATCAACTGTCAATGCACTGACGTTGAAATTTGTCTGATGGAATTGATATTTTTGTGGTCCTTGCTCGCAGAAAGCTCAATTTTCGAGTTCTGGCCGATGTGCATTCACAAAAAATTTTCGCTCGGTTTCACTCTCTTTTCCCCCCTCCTTCTCTCTCTCGACACTTCTTCTTCTTCTTCTTCCCTGTACATTTTTATTCGTGCATACGTTACATGCGTTCCTCCGGTATAAAAAAAAATCGAAAAAAACAATAAGTTTGGATATCACGAGTATGTGAGAGTTAATTTGCCACAAATCGAGGCGAATGTGCAACTTTATGCTCTATTTTTGGCATGAGTTAACATTTAGGCACATGTATCAATATTTTTTTATGCGCACAATATTTTTTTTATGGTTTTGTTCGGAAAATGCGTTTCGAGCAATTTTCCAATGATTATCATCAACTGTCAATGCACTGACATTGAAATTTGTCTGATGGAATTAATATTTTTGTGATCCTTGCTCGCAGAAAGCTCAATTTTCGAGCTCTGGGCAGCGTCCGAAAAGTTATTATCGATTCCCAGACGCTCTACCATACCGATTATTTTTACAGCCTAGATCGGAAAATAGAGCACTTTAAGGTTAATTATATAACCTAACGAAAATTAAGAGAACTGTCAATAAAAGTAATTCTTCTTTAACGTGTAACTAGGCAATGCGATACAACTTTGATTATAGATTGACGTTTTGAGAATCTGTCAGTTCTTTTTATGCAAAATGTCAGTTTACATCTATGAATTTAGTTGGAATAACCATCGAAACAAAAATAAATTTTTGAGAGCCAATCAGAATCTCGGAAGGTCTATTTCATTCTAAGCAATCCGCCATAAGTTTTCAGCTCATGCACAATTTCATGCCATTCGGTATTCGTTCGCTTTTCGCACATGTATTACAAAATATACTATATTAGACGATGCGACACGCGCTTTGTGCTTTGCTTCTAGGGTCAAGAATTGATATTTTGAGAATCTGTCAGTTTATCTTTTACGAACTGTCAGCTTACATCGATGAATTTGGTTACAATTACCATGCTGAAAACAAAACGAAATACTTTAGGAAATATACTTTTAGGACGAAAAATGCTTATGTTGATGTACTGGAACTCATTTCTTATTATGTGAGATATTTTTATTTAAATTCGGTTGACAGATTGCATTCTGCTGTCAGCCTAAAGTTGCGCCTAAATGCCACAGAGTGGCGCGCCAATCGACTTATTAAGACGATACTTGACTAACGTTTAAATAAGGATTGTCAAAAGTGCCAAAAATGGCAAAAAGTTGCACACTCGCCTCGACTGTCAAACACGTGCTCTTGTCAATCCACCACAAATTTTCAGCACATGCACAATTTCACGCCACTCGGCATTCGTTCAATTTTCACACATGTATCGCAATAATATACTATTTTCATGAAAAAAGGAAAAAAGAATTTCGCGAATGTATTCAAGTCGCATTCGAGACAATGTACAGGGGAACGAGTTGAAAATTGTTATGTAGGAATTAACGAAAGAAACGATATATACCAATGGTGAAATAGCTTCGGGGCAAAAGTAAGGTGAATGAGAAAAAAAAAAGACAGTAAAATTAGAGACGTCAGTGGAGAAGAAATTTTCGAGCGGTTGGAATTTCGAGCTCTCCCGAGATCGGCCGCGCTTTACGAAGAGCCGGCATTCAGGTGTACATAGTTGGTTAGCCAGTACATGGAAAAGTTTTCCCCGGGTGGTACGAAAGTTACAAGGGAGTCGGAACGACGACGTCGACGACGAGAGCCGTTCGCAAGCCATAAAAGCCTTCGCGAACAGGAGACCTCGGGCTTTGCGCCCCCCGAAACGAATACTCTTTCCCTCGACGTGCCTTTCCTCTCCCTCTCTCTCTCTCTCTCTCACTCTTTTCTCTTTCCCCGTCGCTCTCTTTTTTCGGACTTTTACGCAAGCAACTGAGCTTTTCCAGCTATTCTCTCTTTCTCTCTCTCTCTCTCTCTCTCTATCTTCTGCTCTTATTTTTCCTTCTCTCTCGTCTATTTTCGCCGAGATACGTCACGTTGTACGCGATGCGAATGTTCCTGTAACGAGCCGAACCTAAACTTATTTGTTTTCTTTTTCCTATTGCGCAATATTATTTCGCTCTCTCTGCTTCCTCGGCAACGGATTTACGATAACAGTCCACCCTTCCCATTCTTTATATGGCATATTCTTTCTTAAAAAATACATGCGAAGCCTTCGCTTCTCGTGTTCATGATTTCCGTTAAGGCTTCCACTTGGAATGTAGCGCGTTGTGCGACAACTATTTCAAAGTACACACGATTCTTTGTCAATTGGCAAATATTTGTAAAAATAAACAAAATTATAATGGAAACATTTTAAATATATTGAAATATATTAACATTATAAATTTTAAAATTTTTAAAAAATTTTAAATATGTCAAAATATATTAAATATATATTTTTAAAATATATTAAAATACATAAAAAATATGTATACATTAAAAAAACAAGGTTAAACAATCGACCGAGTCTAGAATTAAAATATCAGTACGAGCATTATTTTATACACAAAATTAAAAATATAAAATTGAATAAATTTTATCATATGTAAAATCAAATGGAAACGATTCACAGTGAAAAGAACAGAATCAAAATTAACGAATAGAAATATAATTGGCAATTTGATAGTCGTCAAGCTATAATTTTAAGGGTGTGGAGGCGTATAGTAAGAAATCAAAAGTTTGACAACGTTTTTCTCCCATACGACATCGTTCTAAAGTAAAATTTTTCTGCAAATTAACTGAAGACAAATATATTTAAGATTCAAAGTCTTCTAACGACAAATCTACTCTCTATGTGATTGCACAAAAAAAATGATGAATTGTTTTTTTTACAGATAAAGCTTGTTTAGTACTATACAAAGATCAGTGAAAAATTTCACTCAAATTAGGAAGTTCACTACTTACAATTAGATATTTATTGTACAAAATTGCAACTTTTAACAGGTGTTCTTATTAGTATAAAAGATACAGAAAATATAAATTTTTAACAATTAATATCTTAATGAGGAGCTTTCTAATCTTCGTAAAATTTTTACACAATCTTTTAGAAATGTTAT
The DNA here is from genome assembly GCA_030522545.1 of Cremastinae sp. A BG-2022a. Lineage (NCBI taxonomy): Eukaryota > Metazoa > Arthropoda > Insecta > Hymenoptera > Ichneumonidae > Cremastinae sp. A BG-2022a. The sequence continues at coordinate 5,710 of JAPYYW010003342.1, forward strand.
TTAATATTATATAAAATTTTCAAAAATTTTAAATACAACATCCTTAAGGAGATTATATTTAATTCAGTAAATTCAATAAATTCAATAAATATTTTGTATTACAAACTTCGTTGATTACGTTACTTCTTGCAAATTAATAAGTTGCTTCTTCATGACTGCAGCAACACTTTTTGTCGTGAATTTACATAACTATTTTTTATCTAAAAAATAAATACATACATATGTATATACTAATAAAGATGTCAAACGAAAAAACAAAACAAAAAAAACAAAAAAAAAATTAAATGAGTTACAAAAATGGTGTTTTTTATATTTTTTATATATACCAATTTGGTATGTATAATAAAATTTATCTTTATTATTAGTCATTCGGCGTTGAGTACTATGTTGACTACTCGAATGCGAAAATACAGAAATAATTCATGAATCGCGAAAAACAAGAGGGCGCAACGCGTTTATCTGTAGCGAAAATCATCCCGCTTATATCGTTTCTTTTTTTTTCCTTCTTTCTCATCATCTCGTATACGTTAGTCGTCGTATACTTGTGTATACGTATAATAAAAGATATAACCGTAAGTGTGTGCAGTTTCTGCTCGTATACCGAGTATTCGGCATCGGGGTGGTTTTGTGCCTTCCCCCTCCGAGAGGGATCTCTTTCCAGCCCTCAGCATCCCCCGATGCTCGACTCCGGCGCTTCATCGTGGTGACTCTCGTCGTCTCTTTTCTCTCTTTCCTCCGTCCCTCCGCGCGTCTCTCCCAGCTCCTCTCATTCTTTCTCTCTCTCTCTCTTCATTTTTTTCCTCCATATTCTTTCCTCTCTTCATTTTTTTTCCTCCATTCTTTCCTCTCTTCATTTTTTCCTCCCCATTCTCATTCCTCTTCAATTTTTTCCTCTATTTCTTCCCTCCCATCATTTTTTCCTCTCATTTTTCTCCTCCGGTCTCGTCTCTCTCTTTTCCTTCCCTTCCCTCCCCCCCCCGGTTCCCTCTTCCGCTCTCACCGGCGGTTATTTTCGAGCCCACGCACACGAGAGCAGAAAACGCGAACGGATTCTCCGTTCCCTCGGCACCTTCTTCATTCTCCATCGGAACTTCGGGCCGCTCCGCGCGGAAGATCGCTCCTTCTCTCCTTACCTTTTTTCCCCCTCCCTCCGCCCCTCTTATTCTCCTACCGTCGAACCCGGCTCCGTCGATCGTTGCTCCTTCTTCGACGCAACGGGGGCGGCGTATTCTCTAATTCTCTCTTTTTCTCCCCCCCCCCATCCCTCCCTTACCTCCCTCTTCGATATCAGTCTCGCTTCCCTCTTCGCGCTCCATCTACCTCTCCACGCGCGCGGGATAAGTCTCGTTTCTTTTTCGTACCGGTTCTTCTTTTTATCTTTATTTTTACCTCGCTTTTCTTGTTTTTTTTTTCTTTTTTTTTTTACTTTTTTCGTCTCGCTCTGTCTCACTCGTTCCTCCCCGTGTACTCCGGGTGTCTCGGAAATTCGTGCAATATAAAGGGAATAATCGGATTCTCGAGGAAATTTTGAGATTATGGTTTCGAAGCATTTTTTTTTTATAGGACGCATGAGGTGAAGAATTCATATGTATTTCGTATGAAAGAATATCCTCTCCAAATTTGAAAAAAATTTTATAATTTCGTAATGTGTAGGGAAATACCTTAATAGCTTGTCGTGTTAGAGGAGACTCAAAAGGAAATGTCGGATTGTCTCCGAACGTCGCGCTTGCGATTGCTCATTTATATGTACAAATTGGAATAAATTTTATTTTATCAATATTTGAAATAAAATTCTCAAATTAAAAAGTCAAAAGTGAATAATTATAATTTATAAGTATGTTGAATTCAATATTTAAAAAAAATTATCATTTTTTTGTGCAATCACGAATAGATCTGTCATTGGACGACCTTAAATTTCAGATATGTTTTTCTTCAGTTGATTTGCAGTAACATTTCTTAATAAATTTTTACTCTCAAACGACTTTGTGTGAGAGAAAAAATAAGTATACATATATCTATTCGAAATCTCAAGAGCGAACTTGGAATATTATTGAGAAACTAAAAAAATATATGTGGAAAATAAAAATCTACAATTTTTATTATTAATTAAAGGAGTGTTTAGTTCTTCAAATTAATCTCCGCCCCTCCATTCGTGCCGATCTCCAACGAGTAAACGGGACAATGACATAAACTCTATATACGTGGTGATCCTAGAACTTGACACACAAATTTTTATCATATAATAATTTTGATAAGACTTATTATTTATGTGATAATAATTTGTCATTAAAAATCGATAATGTTTACTCAGTGAGTGACGAAAGTATGTTACACATTTTTTTTATCTTTATTAGTATGTGATAATAACTTTATATTCAAGAATTGATGATGATTCATTAGGAGGAAAAAAAGTCAGCAAATGGCACATCAGACGTAGTTGAAAATGAGGTAAAAACATTAAATAGAAACTGTACGTGCTTTAGAGCACATAATTTTGATGATGTAGTGCGTATTACAAATAATAAATGATGTCAATCTAATGATAACGTACAAGAAAAGTGTCAAAAAAATAGTATGTGAAAAAATGAATGAAAAAATTAAGGAAAAGGCAACTGTTTGTAGGATATTTTCTCAGTTGACTGAAATTACACAGGTGTAGATTTATTTATTTTTGCAGATAAGTACTCCACTTCTTCACAATAAATTGATCAAGCAACCTATGAGACACTCAGATAAAGTTTCGAAAGCCAGCTACTCTGTTCGAGTCAAATTTTGTATTGAACTTCGTTTTTGATCGTTGGAAGATATTTTTAAGAATACATTTCGATAAAGTCCAATATAAAACGTTATTTGACACGTATAATTAATTGCTCGAAAAATGGGAATATCAAAACTTCTTTTCTTATTTCTTTCAATCTTTGTTACCTACGTTATGTCTTCGCCAATGGTAATTATGTTATTTTTTTATTGCTGTACACAAAAATATATATTTACTTTTTATAACTAATGTAGGTTCGTACTGGACCCAAATTTGATCCGTGCTCGAAAGAACCTGCCTATTATTGCAGATCTGAAACTCTGAAGCAACGATGTGATGTAAGTAACCTAATGATTTTTATTCTACATATATTTCAATTAATTCTTTATTTTAATTAAATAAAAAAATATATGATTTTCATTGTGGCCATAATTTAATTTATTGAACTTATTAATTATATCTGCATACATGGTGATAAACTGCTTTATTTATAATTGCATTCATTATTTTTATACTGTTTAAAAATCATGTTATAATTTAATTAAATAAAAAAATATATGATTTGCATCGTGGCCGCAATTTAATTTATTGAACTTATTAATTATATCTGCATATATGGTGGTAAACTGCTTTAATTAATAATTGCATTCATTATTTTTATATATTGTTTAAAAATAATATATTGTTAATATTTCAGACAACAGGAATATGCGATCTTTACGACCTTTCATCGCCTTGTCTGCAGAAACCTGAAGTATACTGTGGATCAGAGGAAACTAAAGTTCTTTGCAAGGTAGGTTTGGCCATTAAAATAGTGTAACTGCAAATTGTTTTGTTATTACAAAATATTTTATATTTTCATATTATATTTCATATAATATTTCATATTACAAGATATTTCATCGAGATATCGACATATAAATTGTTGAAAATCATTGTTTTTATATGTTAAAAGTTTCATTCGGAATATTGTAACTCAACAACGAAGTAACTTACATATATGCCCTTACATATTTTTGTAGAAAATTTGATGCTCTACAAAAAAGGTCGCTGTTTTAATTTTTTAGACAATTCTAATGTACAATGTTAATTTTATAAAACACCTTACACCATTACATTTTTTTCACACTCAGTTTTATTCTTTTTTTGTAGAAAGTAGAATACTGTCTGACTTGGCCTAATGACGAAGTAACTGCTGTTCGGGTTACACAATCGTCATCAGATGGTATTGGAAACGGAGTACCTTTGATTTCTGAAGTTAAACCAGATATGATGATGTATTATTCAATTTATGATTAACTACAAAGTGATTCCAAAACTAGCAAGGCAAAACATGAACACAATAAATAGACATCAATTTCTTTGTTTATGCAATCTAAAAATTATTATTAATAAAAATATTGTAAATAATATATTATTAGACAATAACAATACAATTAAAAGATCTTTCATTGTAACATTATTTATTCAATTTAAATGCGTATTGAGTTGAATATGAATGAGTAAATAAAGACAATAAAAAAATATAAAAGTTTCTATATGTGAATTAATTAATACTAAAACTTGTACATATTAACGTAGGAAATAATTTCCTTGCCTTTTCCTGCAAAATATTTGTTTTAAAATAGTTGGAGAATAAAAAAAACATCAAAAATTGTATATTCGTCTCTTACACTTATTTTGTCAAATTTCACTGAGACAAATTGGAACACCTTGGATGACTTTGAATTTTTAGTATGTTGTTCTTGAAACAATTAGCAACAACTTTTTTTTAATAAACTTAAGCTCAAAAACCATATGGTAAGGAAATAAATTGAGATAAAAACTTTTGATTTGACTGTACTTATAGAATTACCTTAAGAATTTTGTAACAAAAATCCAGTAGGTCAGACAAGGAATTGTATTAGGAAAATATTGTGCAACTTTTCTATTGAAGGACCTGACAATTAGTGAAATCCTTTTATTATACCTTAAATTTAAGATGGTCCTTTGATGGACGCGTTCAAACTTTTAGGTTAAGCATGCCATGTAATGGCAAAATTATTAATTGAAATTTTTTTCCAAGATAATCCATTCAAAATTTGCATCAACGTTCTTTGGTGTAATATTAGAAGGTATGCCAAATTTGAAGATGCCTCACAATCTAGAAATCGAAATATTAATCATCAAAAATCACAATTTTTAACATAAATAGGCTCAATGAGAGATAGCGAAAATTTCTGATTTTGAAGAATTATAATATCTCAATTTCTAGCAAGCGAATGACATTAAAATTTGGACACAAGACAAGTAACATATTAATCTCAACGTACACCAAATTTCATCAAAAAATCTTGGATAGCCAGAAATCATCGGACCACTTTAAACTATCATCAATACCTCTAAACCTTTAAACTATACTGATAGAAGTATTTTAAGTAATTTCTAGATTTAAAAAAATCCTCCCTTATTCTAATTAGCAAAAGATCACATATACTTTTCGATTAAAAATTGTGTCACGAGTCTATATATCTTCATAGTCGATGTGCTTGTTGTTTTGGGACTCCCGGTACATAGGGCGGCATAGAAAAAAGGCGCGATCGAGTTTCGTGCAGCTTCGCTCTCTTCTTTTCCTCCTCCTCCTCCTCCTCCTCTCTTTTTTCCCGTCACCGCCCATGCCTTTTTTCCTCGTCTCTCGGCTCTTCGCCCGCTTCTTTCTTCCACCCTCCGCGGTGGACCGGCGAATAAAAGAACCCACCGCGGAGAAGGCTTCACTCGACCACGCTCGTCTGCAGAATATCTCTCCTTTTTCCTATACGCTCGTGCCTCTGTACGTGATACGGCGAATATATTCAGTGGATATATACCGACGATTCTTGCCTCGGACGAATCTCTCCCTGGACTCTCGTATATATTCTTTCCCGTTCCCGATCCGCAGGCCTCTCCGATCGAAAACGACTCCAGCAACTCGTTATCCTATACTTTATGACCCTAATGAAAGAGAATCCAAGAATATTTTTTTCGCATTGTCTTTCGTTGTACTCTCTCTCTCTCTCTCTCTCTCTCTCTCTCTCTCTCTCTCGACGATTTTTAATTATTAAATATTTCTATCGAAATCTTCATCAACAGCTTCAATATCAATTTTGCAAAAAGTAAGATTTGAAAATATAATAGAGATCTCGCGATTGAGTCAAATTTACGAAACTGATTTTAATTTATGGTATAATATTCATTAGAGGCAAATAGACGAAGAAAATTTATTTTTTAATTTGATGTGAATTTATTCGATAGCTCTACTCTTCATTTCTCTAATCATGACTATATTTTATCTTGATTTTGGCTTTTTAAAACTGCGGAGGAGTTTTTTTTTGAGTAAATTTAGTCCAAAATAGTCCATTTTTTTAAAGCAGCCCTAATTCAAAATGAAATATGGTCATAAGTAGAGAAATAATAAGAGCAGTGCTAACGCACTGCCGAATTTATTTTTAATTTTACAGATATATTTCTTTATTTTTCATTTATTCATTTTTATTCATTTAGATGCATTCATTTTTAAAACGCTTCAAAATGCTAAAATGACGATTTGACGAAATAAAATGACGAAAATCTGTCAAATTTGATGTGAATTCATTTTTAATTTTTCATTTATGATATGTGTATTATTTTCTAAAATATCTCAAAATGCTAAAATAATGATTGCTTTTATAAAAATTACGTAAAAGTACGAATCAAATAGTACCGAATTATTTGACATATTTTACAGGGTATATTATGTAATTTCCAAATTGAATTCAATCTCAAACTTAACATTTGCTTGTTGACGATTTTCACGATTTTAATCGATGGTTAATAATTCGATCACACAGTTTTTTTAAATAGATTTTTTAATTCCTACTCAATACACTGTATATTTTACGTCTTAATCCAAATAGTAAAAAAGCACGTCTTATCCATTATTGTCTAATAAAAGTTCCATTATAGTCACCGATTTACAATGTGAAATTGTAGATATTTTTCTTTCATTCTTGTGATGTTTACTCATCGATTTACTAATTTGTAAGAATTATTTGCTTCCATGTGAAAAAATGATATTGATGATTCAGTCTCATCCAAAATTAACTCAACTTTCGTTGGAAATTTAATCATGTAATTCACTCGTAAACTTTTCCTAAAAATCGAATAAGTCTGAATTTCTAGATTGAATAAAATAAAAGTATAGTGTTATAATATATACGTAACCAAATTTCGTTTTTAAAGTTTTATTCAAATGAATCGAATTGCATGAACAGTAAAAAATAAAAATTGATCATCAAAGGAATTATAATTATCTTTTTGAGAGCAAAGAGTATCATAAATTTGTTTTTCTTTCATCCTCTCGAGATTGCGATGTGATCTCTTTTTTCGAGCAATTTCAAGTATTTCGCAGCAGAGCAGAGTTGGCACGTGTAAGTGGCAGGTCCAATCTTGCAACAGATGGTGGCGAGAAAACGTGATTTCTTTTCCCTACTCTCCATTTTTTTTAACTTAATATTAATTTATACAGCAGAGTACGTAAAAATTTTGGTTCGTAGCTTCGTTTCATTTTTCTTGAAGAATTTATCTGCCTTCGACAATCGTGACTCGTCATTTCTTCAGCTTGCTCCTCTTCATCCCGATACAAGACTGGACAGAAACTGAACTCGATCATCAACGATTTGTCCAATCATCACAGGAATTCAAATGAGAACAAAAATATTCTTGTAAATTTTTGTTTTAAGGGGTTACATGGGTTTCAGAGGCAAAAAATGTATATTTTCACTAAATTTTTTTTTATAATAAATAACGTATTTTATTTAGATTTTTGAGCATATTAAAAAGTAATATAAAAACGGGGTATTTTTTTTAATTTCTGTTAACATTTTTTTTTAATTTTCTATTTAAAAAACATGAACGAAGGATTTCTCTTCTTTGATTACAACTTATTTTACAATAAAGTAAAACGGGATGAAAAATACCAGATAATTATTTGTTTTTTTTAATTTTATTTCAGATAATACTAATACTATCAGGAGTAATCACACCCACCGAAAAGATAATTGTTTTCAGTGGTCATGCTCGAAAGTTAGGTCTCAACGAATGATTTTCAATATTTTTATACTGAAATGTCAAAAAATACTATTTAAATATTGCTATTCAATACACGCTAATATTTAAGTAAAATAAATGATTTATTATATTAAAAAAGAATTAGTGAAAATGTGCCTTTTTCGTCTTTGAAACCACGTAACACTTTAAGGGGGGGAAACGACTTCAAAATTTTTTTTTCATTTTTTTCTTCCATTTTCTGAAAGATACATTTGCTAAGAATGCTCTCACCAAATTTTTTTGAAGACATTCGTAAAATTCACGGAGATACAGCATTTTATGTGAAACTATTGTAATGCACGACCATGCCGAGCGGCAGACTTTGAACTTGTTTTTCTTGAAACTACATATTTTACATTCTACTCTATGGCACCACGTAGGGGTTTTTTGATAAACGGCCTCCTTCTATTTTTTTTCGAAAAACGATGAAAATTTTCGATAAAAATCGAAAAAAACGTAATTTATCCGCCATTTTTTTAGATATCAAAAATCCTCCATGTGGTACCATAAAGATGTATATCTAGTGTCTATAAAGATTTTTTTTATATTTTTTATATGAACCGTGTGGCTGTGAGGCTGTCAAACACTTACCTCCGACTTTTTCGCAGCGTCCCTCTAGAAGCGACGCACATCGAAAATTATTTTGAAGATTTCAATAAAAAAAATTTGTAAGCCACCTTCGATATATGTATAATGAATACCCGTACTCACAAAAAAAAAACTTATCGTATTCTTGAAAAAAAAATTGTGAAAAATACACCCTGTTTTCGTGAGTTCAAAGTAGTTTCCCCCCTTAGCCTCTCACAAGTAACATTTTGTAAACGACGAAAATTTGAAATTGAAATAATTGAAATATAAAATTTAAGCGAAACAATGAAAAATAGTTTGTTAAATTTTTTATTCTTGTTTATCATCATTTCTTCAATAATTTGATGGAAAAACGTTGGATATCTATTTTTTGATTGCTCTTTATTTTGTAGAGAGGAAAATATTCTATATACGCGAAATTTCTTTTTTTTTCACAAGATAGAAAATAAATGGCTAGAAACGGCGATTAGAATGTAGTGGAAACGGTTCTTAGCCAACGCCCCACTTTTCTCTCTGTCTTCTCGTTCTGTTGGGCGTCGGGAGCTCGCGCGCGCTTGCTTTTAATCTTTTTTGCCTCGCTAATGCTCCACCCGCGCGGCCTGTTCTCCGCAAGGTATTGTTGGGGCTTTCACAGGATAATCCTACCCCGTCACGTACCACGTCGGGGATATCGGAGCTTCTCTCTCTCCTTCTATGTCCATTTTTTTCTCTATTTCTCTTTTTTTCACATTTTTTTCTAGCTCTCATTCCTTTCTGCCTTTTTTTCAACACTTTTCTTCTTTTTTATATAAATTTTTTTCAATGCAGGGTCAAAATAGAAGTGCTGACAAGCAAGACGATAAAACGCTCGAACGCTTTTGACTATCGACAAATTTTAGAAAAGCTACTCTGTACAATTTTATTCGAAAATTATCTGTAAGTACACTAAAGTGAATTTTGATTAATTTAAACTGCCCAGGAAAATATATTTGAGATTAAAATGAATTTTGATTAATTTCAATGTCCAGGAAACAATTTGTGAAAGCATTGGCTAGATTGTCAATGTTAAAAAATTTTTTCTTGAATGGTTTACTCATCATTTGTCGTTTTTCTTAAAATAGAGACGATGCAGATTCATCATCAGTCAATAAGTTGATAAATTTTTAAGAAAAAAGTAGTACATGTGATAAATCAAATTAATTTTTGATATTTTTCTGTTGTTAAAATAAATATAAAAATGTTTATTTCGCAAGTTATTCCAAATGCACATTTGTTTTTAATTTAACTCACGTGTTATTGACATTTTACGAAAGTTACTGTTTTGATTTTTTTTTGTCAAAGTAGCGATTAAACGGTGGTATTGACTACCGCAGAGAACTTGTGAACACTAGCCAATGCACGAAGGGTGGGAGCAAAAAGAGGGCGAGGAGAATGGATAAAAAAAAAGAAAGAAAAGGATCCCCCGAAATGCGAAACCCAGAGATCGAATGACACGTGGCTCTCGGATCATGTAAAAGGGCTTTTGGTTTCTCTTTGACGTGACTTTTCGAAATCGGGCCTCATTCACCCTTTGAATCTTGAAAACAAAAGTCACTTAGAATTTTATAATTAAAATGCAACTTTCATCACTGCATACACATCGATAAATTATATATACACAAAACGAGAAAAAAAATACAAATTTTCAATTTTTTTCATACTTAGAATGAATAATTTAAAAAAAATATTTATAATATATTTTTTTACAAAAAAAGTAATGATTTGGTTCATTTTAAAGTTGTTCTCGTAAAAAATGAATGTTTGGAGATTTTTTTAAATTTTGCACAAATGTCTTCTTGGGTGTGGATCTTTGATAAGGGTTTACCACGTAGAAGTATATCAAGATATTTATTGTTAACATCAAAAAAATTTCGTTTATTTTTTTGAAAAATATAATTTTTTCAAAATTAAAAAAATATATATATACCAAGTATATCTGACATTGAATGACCTTCAATATCAAGTACTATGTTATTCTTTAATCAATTTCCAACAACTTTTTTCTATGAACTTAAACTTTTATATATTTCAATGAACTTAAATATTTTTTATTTTACTGCACCAAGTGAAAACCATGCAGTGTACGTGTAGCACAAATATTAATACAGTAGGATAGTATATTATTTATTCTGATAAAAAAATATGAAATACTCTAATGAATCTTTTTATCAGACCTTTTCATAATTTTACTCGTCTATCACCATCAGATATATTCTCTGCAAAGTTCACCTGAATCTTTTGATTGTAAATCAAGATTTACAAAAATGGAACAGATTCCACCATCTACCATCATGAGTATCCCATTTAAGGACGTATGAGCGATATTTTTTAAAATACAAGAATTTGATAAATTTTTGAAATATTATTCTTAAGCATATGAAAAAATATTGTGCCAAATTTGAAATCGTTTCTCTGAGTGGTTTAAGAATTATCAAACTCCAAAGTTGTTGAGATTCAACATTGCTTCTTATGAAGAATTTGTAAATTTGCACTGAGTACAAATTTTTTAATATGAGATTCTTGTGAATTTTTAAATACATATATGTATTTGTACCAGTGTTCATTTATTATGGACAAAATTTCAAAACGTTTCACTAAAAATTATTTATTTTAATTGTTTAACCAATAAAAAATGTTTAAATTATTGTTAAAATATGCTCAAGTTGCGAATTGACAGTCAAACTAACATAAGACAAAAAATTGGCAACTTTTTGGCAAAAGCCAGAGTTTAGATCTTACGAATTTAATGTCAATAATTTTCTTTTGGCTGGGATTGTCTGTCCCATACGTCCCATTTCGCATGTAAATAAGAGTTCTCATACTCCAATATAATAAATTGCATCTATCAAACTATTAAAAGAAATCTTGAACAATTTGCAAAATGTTGAATGCTAAGAGAAAAGGCGAGCAATATGGACTAAAAAAAATGAAAAAAAAAAACTAATGAAATTTATTGAAAATGAGAAATGGTGTATAACTTCCTGATTAGACGTCGCGCTGCGGTACGCGTTCGGAAAGCGGGCTAATGTTCCATCATTGTGGTTGAAATTCGGTCGTGGCCGTTATGAGCATTCGCGAGGTATTATTAACAGATACATCATTGCATCGCGTACATGTACACGTGCTTATGCGTTAGGATGTTAACGTATTAAGCACATACCTGCATTACGTAGACGTTGGTGCTACATAGCTCCTCCTAATAACGGTTTATCGGTTAACCCAAGATCGAATCAAGTGGTGCATCCCTTCGAGTTTCGGTCTGCTTCGAAATCCCATTTCAATCAACTTTTTTCTTTATCTTTATTCGAGAAGCCAACACCAGAAGCACACTATGCACTTTTCTTATGGTTTCAAAAGCAGTATATTGATCATTTTTCAAAAGCAATATAGATCATTTTTCAAAAGCAATATATTAATCATTTTACAAAAGCAATATATTGATCATTTTTCAAAAGCAATATTGATCATTTTTTTGCTATGAAGAAAATGTCAACGAGCATGTATTTTTTTATTTTCTATGCTTGTACTCGTGCTCATATATTATTTTGTTTACTTATGCCACTGCTTACACCATTAATTATTTTTATAATCCGCAGTCTTTAGAATTTTTACGGATTCATAATTCTCGTAAAAAATATTTTATATTCTTGTATTCCATAAAAACTGGTTCTGCCATTAAACCATCAACGAGTAACAATCAAATTAACAAAAACATTAACTTTTTCATATATTATTTGTAGGATGTGATTAGAATATTATTGAGATGTAGTCAATTATATAATAATATATCAATTTACATACATGAATTTTTGATATGATCTTCCTAAGGAAGTATTAGTAATGATATCAACAAAAAAGTATTGTCATCGAACAAATACGAAAAATTTATCGAGTCCATCGACAGTTGACTGTGTCAAACCTCTTTCGTATTCGTTCAAAGCAGTGTCTAATTTTATAAAAGTATAAATTTATTCTAAAAATTATTCTTCTGAAACGCATTAATATAGAAGTTAATCTCGTATGAAAAAGTAAATAAAATAAAGCTTTCTTCAAATTGAGATTTTTTAATAATTTTAATTTTCAAATAATTGTTGTATTGACTGCTCTGAAGTAACAATCTCCTTAAGGCGGTTGGTCTGTGACAGTCAAATCTAAAAGTTTCTCCCGTTTTGATGACGTTTTTCTGACGTTCACAGTTATTTGCGAGATTAAATTTATTAAGAAAAGTTGTTGCTAATTTATTAAAGAACAACATACTCTGAGCCTAAGGTTATCCAAGGTCATGAATACCAGATATACTTGGTAAATAATTAAGGAGGTTCACGCGCTTGTTCGCCCGCGCGCATTCGTCTTACATGTAAAGTTGAGGCAAAAATCATAAAGTGAAATTATTTTCAAGTTAATCCGACCAAAAACCAATATTAATGTTCCTTGGTGGGATATTAAAATACGTTTAAAATTTAAGAAAGATTTATCGTACAGATGTCGAGATATTCATTGTGCAAAATAATAACTGGTCTATGGGAAGTCACAAAAAAAATCGAATTTCAAAGATAAATATCTCGATTTCCAGACGGTAAATGTCTTTGAAATTTGATTAGTAGTTGGGTATCGTATTAAACCTAGTGTATCGTATTAAAATTTTAGCCAAAAAAGTTGAAAAATAATTTTAACATGGTAAACGCGTGAACCTCCTTAACAATTTTTTTACTATAGATTTTTCTGAAAAATGAAATAAAGTTTCTTCTACGTTACATAAAACTCTCTGCAAAATTTTAAGAGACTTCACCGTCTGGAATTTGAGATATTTATTGATGAAAATTGTAGTTCAAACACGCGCTCTTATGGAGAATGTACAAAAAAATGTGATATCTGTCATTAAATATCTCGTCTTCTACACGGTGAAACTTCATAAAATTTGGTGCACATATGTATATGACCTTAAAAAACGTTTATGCAAAATTTTAACGAAATCTGTCGACGCTTATTTTACCGACCAACCACCTTAAACCTACCGAATCCGTATCCAATTCCAATACGCACCAAATTCTCCAACGATGAGTCGCAACCCCTTTGATACGAAATCTAAGAAAAATACCTGTACCGATACGAAACACTGATGTCCATTTCTCTCTCGTTATCGTCTCGTCGTTATGCTAAACGCCCTTTAGGCGTGGCTTTTAGCGATCGATCTAATGACCCGAGTCTCTCTCTCTCTCTCTTTCTCTGTCTCTCTCTCCCCGTTTATCGAAGTCCTCCCACGCACATCCCGCTTCGTCTGGCCGCCTCGGCGGAGCTTATGAGCATCGAGCCGTCATCTCGCCGTCTCTCTCCCTCTTTTTTCTCCCCGTACGTATATATACACAAGCTCGAGCTTCGATCGAGCTCTCGTGCGAAATCGATTTGTCCCCCCCCCCTTTGCCCCTTGCCGCCAAACCCACCCCCAACCCCCTCTCTAAAAAGGTCACACGTACGTTTTCGTTCACGTAGACTCTCTCGCGCGCGCGTGTACGAAGCGAAAAAAAAGAGCCAAAAAGGGGAAAAAAAGGGAAAACAAGGAAAAAAACGTAGAGAGAGAGAGAGAGAGAGAGGAAAAAAATGGTTAGTACCGCTATGCAAGCCCGCCCCGAGCTTAATCGTTCTCGCACGCCTCCTCTCTCTCTCTCGCCGTTTTCCCGCTTCTCGCCTCCCCCGCTTCGTCTCCCGGTCTCGCGGCCTCTCGCCCTTCCACGCGCGCCGATCTTTTTTTCGTGCTTTTTTATTTTTTACCTCTCGCATGGCGCAGGAAAGAACGACCAAACGGGCCGTTACGCTCTCCATCCGCGCGTATCGCTCGTACCGGAATTTTTAATTTTTTTTTTCTTTTTTTTTCATCGTTTTTATTGTTATTTTTTCAAATTTTTTTCTCACCCGCTCCCTCTTCTTCCAAGAGCTTTTCTCCCACGTTTCATTTCGCGCTTCGCTTTGCGTCGTGCTCGTACGTACGCGAGACACGGCGCGAAATTGCGTCGAGGTTTTAAGTTAGTTAACGCGTGTACGAGCTGGGATACGGATATGGAAAGAGCTTCCGTTTTATTTTTTCTCCTTCGATTTTTCTCGCTCTCTCTCTCTCTTTCGTCCCTCGCGCTTTCTCTCGCCCTTTTCTTTGTTACGTTTTTCTAATGAGTAATGGCAATTATCGAGTCGATTTCGCAAACGGTCTCGCACGCGGGAAAACGCTTTCTCGTTACCGATTATACACTCTCCTTTTAACGACTTCCGTTTTTTATGCCCGATTGCTCCGGCCGATTACTCGGCCATTCGACGCCATCCGCTTTAACGAAGGTCCGGGAAACATTTTAGGCGCCCTTTATCGTTATAAAAATTACACGTTATCTTTTATTTTTGTATGTATTACGAATAACGTGTTCGTTATAAAGGTTCTCGGGAAAATCATTATTTTTATACTTTACAAAAGTGCATGCGTGATGTCTTGAAACAAATTTGTTGGATATTGATAAAAAGCTCTGTTTCGGAGAAATTTAAACTGTGTAAAAGATTTAAGGTAGTTCTATACAGTTTTATCGATTATTTAGGATTTTGTTGGTAAAATTGGTACAGTCATTCTTTGATATTTCATGCATATGCTTACCAAATTTTAAGAGGTTTCATCACATAGAAATTGAGATATTTATTGTCAAAAATCCCTATTTTCAGCCATTTTCAATCCTAAATATCTTAAAATCTATAGATGGTGAACCTTCTTAAAATTTAGCACAACTCTTTATTGCACTTCAAAGAAGCTTCCTCGAGTTTTTTTTAAATCCTGAGAAATGATTTTTTTGATTTTCATACATACATAGCAAGTACAAGTTTTACCTTGAATTACCTTGAATTAGCTTCAATTGTTGAATTGACCTTGAATGTTGTTCTTGAAACAATTAGTAACTTTTCTTAATAATCTTAAGCTCAAAAATCACATGGTATGGAGATAAATTGAGATAAAAACTTTTGATTTGACTGTACCGACATATACAACTGCAAAAAAATATCATGTAAAATTAACTAAATAGTCCGTTCGACATCCACGACCATCCATTTAGGTGATTTAACTAAATTTTAATTGCCAGAAAAATTTTCAAAAACTTACCACCAATTTCAATTTCAAGCACAACTTCCTTAATATATCTGAAAAATCACATTTTTTAGGTTCGATATATAGAAGAGCGACGATCGATACATCATTTGCTGTGAAAAATAATGAAAAATTGTTGAGTACGATGAAAAAAAAAAACGGGAAAAAATTCGGTATAAAAGTTGGTCAGCGACCGGAGAGTTAATTAGAGTCGATAGAAAATTGGAGTCGCGCTGGGAGGGCGAAAAGGATCTTCGATCCCGAAGCCGCAAATATTGACTCGGGGAAAGAAAAAGAGAGACAAACGAAAGAAACCCGGGGATAATTATCAAGCTGAGGATCGGATACGAAAGAATTTTTCTCTCTCTCTCTCTCTCCCTCTCTCTTTCTTCTCTATTTTTTTTTAGTGCATAAGCTCAGGGAGAACGGAGGGGGAGAGGGATGGAAAAAGAAAGAAGATTGAGAAGCGAGAGGCTGGCTGAGCGGTCTGAGCGCGTGTATGGGTTGCAGGGCGTATGGTAATGGCGCGTAATACGATCTGATTGCATTTATGATGGATGAGGGTCGCGAACGGCGTGCCACGCGTTTCTGCCATCCCCGAAATGAGCGAGGCTGGGGATCCTGCGGTGAGAAACGTGGGGAGGAACCTCGAGCTCGCAGCACGAGAGACAGAGATAACGAGAGCGAGGGCTAATCGAGAGAGAAAAAGAGAGACAAATAAAAAGTATATATAGTATATACTATATGCATAGATGGAAAAAACATCATATAAAAAAAGGGACG